>JBBPBX010063437.1:0-20534 GCA_038048925.1 Garcialebias charrua | reverse complement strand
TTATATTATATATATATATATATATATATACAAGCCCAAAACCAGAAAAGTTGGCACGTTGTGCAAATCGCAAATAAAAACAGAATACAATGACTTGCAAATCTTTTTCAACCCATATTCAACTGAATAGAATGCAAAGACAATATATTTAATGTTCGAACGGAGAAACTTTATTTTGTTTTGCAAATAACCATTAACTTAGAATTCAATGGCAGCAACACATTGCAAAAAAGTTGGCACAGGGACATATTTACCACTGTGTTACATCGCCTTTCCTTTTAACAACACTCAGTAAACGTTTGGGAACTGAGGAGACCAATTTTTGAAGCTTTTCAGGTGGAATTCTTCCCCATTCTTGCTTGATGTACAGCTTAAGTTGTTCAACAGTCCGGGGTCTCCGTTGTCGTATTTTACGTTTCATAATGCGCCACACATTTTCAATGGGGGACAGGTCTGGACTGCAGGCAGGCCAGGGGAGGACCCGCACTCTTTTGCTACGAAGCCACGCTGTTGTAACACGTGCAGAATGTGGCTTGGCATTGTCTTGCTGAAATAAGCTGGGGCGTCCATGAAAAAGACGTCGCTTGGATGGCAGCATATGTTGCTCCAAAACCTGTATGTACCTTTCAGCATTAATGGTGCCTTCACAGATGTGTAAGTTACCCATGCCTTGGGCACTAATGCACCCCCATACCATCACAGATGCTGGCTTTTGAACTTTGCGCCTATAACAGTCCTGATGGTTCTTTTCCTCTTTGGTCCGTAAGACACGACGTCCACAGTTTCCAAAGACAATTTGAAATGTGGACTCATCAGACCACAGAACACTTTTCCACTTTGCATCAGTCCATCTCAGATGAGCTCGGGCCCAGCAAAGCCGGCGGCGTTTCTGGATCTTGTTGATGAATGGCTTTTGCTTTGCATAGTAGAGCTTTAACTTGCACTTACAGATGTAGCGACGAACTGTAGTTACTGACAGTGGTTTTCTGAAGTATTCCTGAGCCCATGTGGTGATATCTTTTACACACTGATGTCGGTTTTTGATGCAGTACCGCCTGAGGGATCGAAGGTCACGGGCATTCAATGTTGGTTTTCGGCCTTGCCCCTTACGTGTAGTGATTTCTCCAGATTCTCTGAACCTTTTGATGATATTACGGACCGTAGATGGTGAAATTCCTAAATTCCTTGCAATAGCTCGTTGAGAAAAGTTGTTCTTGAACTGTTCGACAATTTGCCCACGCATTTGTTCACAGAGTGGTGACCCTCGCCCCATCCTTCTATGTGGATGACTGAGCATGTCAAGGAAGCTGCTTTTATACCCAATCATGGCACCCACCTGTTCCCAATTTGCATGTTCACCTGTGGGATATTCCAAATAAGTGTTTGATGAGCATTCCTCAAATTTCTCTGTCTTCTTTGTCACTTGTGCCAGCTTTTTTGAAACATGTTGCAGGCATCAAATTCCAAATGAGCTAATAATTGCAAAAAATAACAAAGTTTACCAGTTCGAACGTTAAGTATGTGGTCTTTGCAGTGTGTTCAATTGAATATAGGTTGAAAAAGATTTGCAAGTCATTGTATTCTGTTTTTATTTGCGATTTCCACAACGTGCCAACTTTTCTGGTTTTGGGCTTGTATATATATATATATATACATATATATATACATACATATATATATACATATATATACATATATACACATATATATATATATATACACATACATAAGTAAGAGGAAATATAATTAGAAAACACTATAAATCTAGGTTTTAGCAAGGAGAATTTACAACTGTGGATGTAAAATTTGGCTAAGAGTAGTATTAAATTTACAACAAAAACTTTCTTACTTGAAATATTTGGACAAAAGAAACCAAACAGTATAATTTTAGCGTCAAATGGTAGGTCAATTTCTAACTTTCTATTTACATACATGAAAATGTCTTTCCAGAACACCTGAGTATGAGAACAGTCCCAGAAGAGATGGATGATGGTCTCCTCAGAGCTGTGGCAGAGTGAACACATTGGGTCTACGTTTGGACGGTACTTGGAGATTATATAGTTTACAGGATAACATTTATGCAGAATCTTTAGGGACACTTCTCGAATCTTATTAGTTATAAAGTATTTTCTAGGTAACAACCAAACATCTTTCCAACAGATATCATTAAATAAATTATCCCAGAAGAATATAGAAGCAGGTTTACTAATACATTCTCTAATTATTAATTCTCTAATACATTTGTTATTTGTTTTTTCACTTAAAAAAGGGTCAGAGTTACCAATGAATAATTCTTCAGTTAAATAGTTTGTGCTGTTTTGTACAGGATTTGACATCAACATTTTCACACCAGATGGAATTGCATCAAAGACAATTGCAAATTCTTTTGGTAGTACTGGAAAGTTATACGTAGTTAAAAATTCACTGTAAGAGTAAGTGTTGCCGTCTTTGTTGAATAACTGATGTACATGAACTATTCCTCTGTCAAACCAATTTTTAAAGAAAATAGATTTATGTTTAAAACAAATGTCTTTGTTATTCCAAATATAGTATTTGTGTGGAGAGAAATTGTGTTTGTGAACCAGAGTCCAGCACAAAAACAGCTGTTTGTGGAAATTGGAGAGTTTGATCGGAATTTTGTCAATGTTGTAATTACACCTTAAAATAAAAGATAGACCACCCAATGCTTCAAATACATGTGTTGAAATGAAGTTCCACAAAGAGTTTGGATTTAAGAGATATCTTTTGATCCATTTAATTTTAAAGGAGGAGTTTAGAGTCTGTAAGTCTAATACATTAAACCCACCAGAGCACAGCTTATTTATCATAACATTTTTTCGGATTAGATGAACCTTTTTTTTCCAAATAAAATCAAACAATGTTTTATCCACTTTTGAAATGATGTCCTTGGGAACCTCCAAGGCAGAAGTCGCATAAACCAAACTGGAGAGACCTTCAGCCTTAGAAAGTAATACACGACCGGAGATGGATAAATCTCTCTGTACCCATAAATTGAATTTTTTTTTAATTACAGTAACAAGGGGATTAAAGTTATCACTTAATCTTTGGTCCTCCTCTTTTATAATATAGATACCAAGATATTTAACTTTGTGTTTTACTGGGATTCCTGAGATCTCTGTGTCATGACATGTTTTAATAGGGAGTAACTCACATTTAGATAAGTTAAGGTTGAGACCTGAGGCTGCAGAAAATTCACCAAGCAGCTCAACAGCACACTTTACTTGAGAGCA
Source organism: Garcialebias charrua (assembly GCA_038048925.1). Taxonomy (NCBI): domain Eukaryota; kingdom Metazoa; phylum Chordata; class Actinopteri; order Cyprinodontiformes; family Rivulidae; genus Garcialebias; species Garcialebias charrua. Next base: position 17,283 of record JBBPBX010063437.1, on the reverse strand, counting down.
ATCTTTTAGAAATAGAGTTGTGTCATCTGCCAGTTGGCTCAGACATATTTCTCTACCAGCAATCTGAATACCTTTTATGCAGCTGTTTTTAATGAAATGTGCTAAAATCTCCATGGGAAGAAGGAACAAAAATGGAGAAATTGGACCTATATGCCACGGGGGGGCGTGACGTACTTCCGGCAAAATGCAACACCTACCCGCCACTTCCGGTTCCCATCCACCTCCGTTGTTGCTTGCGTTAGCTCCTAGTAGCCTACCATGACAACGACCCGAAACGGGAAGCGGCCGCGCGCTACCGGCACCAGAGCCATATATATAGAGAGTTCCGACACTCTTTGATGTCGCCGATAGGCTGTCAATCGTTCCAAACAACGGCTATGGAAACCTTGTGGAGCTGCGCCCTCTGGCGGCGACGGAGCGCTACTGCAGGCAGAGTCAGACTGTTAAACAGACATGGAACAAATCGCCCCCTCCATGACCCACGTGACTTCCGCATTCCATTCTTACAACGGCACTCTATGGAAGTGTCGCAACTCTCACTTTATATGGCTCTGACCGGCACTACAAGTGAGTACCGTTGTGTCCGCCCACCGGTGGGATCAGCTGTTCCGCGGGGGGGGGTTTCGGCGAACATTTATCGCGGCTATCCGTAGGGGGAACGTCGCCATAATTTTATATGGTTTTATATGTGTATAGAGTTGTTATTGGTGTGTATGCTGATGTTTTATTAATTGTATTTAGACATTATGTTCGTGTCTTTCCCGCTAACCGGAAGTGCGCCGTCTGTGTAATGACTGCGGAGGTGCTGGAACGGAAGCCCGTGGCATATAGGCTATTCCACGCTCAACATTAAATCTGCCAGAGGTTCCATGAGCTAGTTTAATTGAGCTATTGCCTCCAGCATAAAGGGTGCGTACTGATTTCTTAAAGTGCTCACCAAAACCGAACAGATCCAAAGTTTTAAATAAAAAATCATGTTCAACATGATGAGTCAAACGCTTTATGGAAGTCAAGAAAGAGAACAAAACTATTTTCTGATATTAAATCTGTACACCCTGGACAAATCGCAAATCAACTAAAATCATCACTGAAAAGCTGTTTAGATACAAACCTAATCTGTGACGCAGAACGTTTGGGTTGAAAACAGCACCTTGGGTTTTGTTGTGTTGCAGTTTGTCCTTTAAACGACATCGTTCCTCTTTATAATCTGCATCTGTTGTTTCCAGAAACTCGGACATTTCTTCAGCAGCCACTTCCTCTTGTTGTTCAGCCTGATGTCTCCTCATCTCTGTTAGACACAGTTTCCTTTAAATGATAGTTTCGGAACGGGTACAGACGAAATGAAATCAAGAAAATGAAACGTAACAGAAAATTAAATCGTAGTCTAAATGTACAGCCTCACATTTCCAATCTTCGTTAGCGTAAAATAAGTACTTCCGGTTCCGGACACTCTTCTTCTTGTGTTGTTTTAGCTGTGCAGCGGCATTATTTGCTCTGCAGCGACCCCATCTGGGAAGAATAGAATTTGTTCTTAAATGTGATTTTCAAGTTGAAAAAATACCAACCAAACTGTCATCTTTCCACAAACAAGTTTTACTGTACTGGAAACTATTGTTCTCACATAACTTCACCCCACATCAAACTCCTACTGTATATGGAATAACAGATATATCACATGTAATAGAAAGTCTCTTTTCTTACAACATGGATAAAAATATCTGGTCCATAACCCATTTACTGAATGACCAGGGTCAGTGGTTCTCTCACAAAGACTTTTGCTTAAAATATAACTTAAACTGTTCACAGTCCCAATTTAATAAAGTTATTAAAGCTATCCCAGAAGCTGTCAAGAGATTAGCCCAAAACTCGAATTCGAACTTGGTAACTATTAACCCACCTGCACTTTATATTAATGGTCTTAATTTTTTGGACAAGAACTGTTCAAATGTATTCATGCGTACTCAACTTAACACAATCCTTTTTCCAAAGCCAACAAATAGTAATTCCATTAATCAGCTGTTCTCCAAATCAAACATTAAAAATTTGAGAACTAAATATATTTCTTACCCTTTAAGTCCCAAAACGAAAGAAATCCACTTCAAAGATATGAACAACATCTATCCATCCAACGGCAATGAAAGGCCATCCAATAACTCATATTTAAAATTAAGTATATATATATATATATAATAATATAATTATAATAATATTATATATATTTATATTTATATATATATGAGTATGCCGCTGCATATTCATACATGAAATTAAGAATGGGTCGGGGTGGGTTTATATATATATCATACACATCATTTGATGTGTCAAATCCCCTCTGACATCACTGAAGACCACACTCCAGTTTGGTAGGTGGCGGTAAATGCACCTTAAGTTGGTTGCCAACCGCCAATAAAAACCAAAGAAGAAGAAGAAGATAGTAAGATAAGGTGGCTAACTGCGGAGCTCAATGAAGCAAACGTTCCAGATTACAGAACAGTTTTTGGTGAATTAAAAAAATAAGTTTTGGTGAATAAAGTGGAGTAGACTTGCTACTTGTCAGATAACAGAAAACGTTGAACGTTGTATTGTTTCTGCTTCAGTCCGAAGTAGCGGTTTATTTAGAGAGTCAGAGAGTCTTTATTGTCATTTGCACCGCATGTGGTACATGTGATGAAAACGAGATTATGTACACGGGGTCCCAGTTACATCCAACAACAAATGCAAGAGAAAAACAGTAATAACATCTAGAACTAACTAAGAAAAACATCAACTAGTAATACACTAAGCTTAATATAGTGGGAATAAACAGCAGCACGAACATGAGTTTGTATGAGCAGATGGTCACAGATGAACACAGCAACAAGAAAACAGATCAGCATCAGTATGATGTGATATTTTGCAGTGTTTATTTATTTTATTTTTTTTATTTTTTATTTATTCATGAGTCTAACAGCCTCAGGGTAGAAGCTGTTCCTCAGTCTAGTGGTTCTACACTTGATGCTCCTCAACCTCCGTCCTGAGGGGAGTGGGGCAAAGAGTGAGTGTGCTGGATGAGTGAGGTCTTTCATGATGCAGGTCGCTCTTTTTCTGCATCTGGAGGTGTAAATGTCTGTGATTGTGGGGAGACTGACTCCAACAGACTTCTGTGCAGCCTTCACCACTCTCTGCAGAGCTTTCCTCTCTTCAACTGTGCAGCCTCCATGCCACACGTTGATGCTGGAGCACAGGACACTCTCCACTGCACACCTGTAGAACGAGGTGAGAACTGGGCTGCTCAGACCAGCACGTCTCAGCCGTCTGAGGAAGTAGAGTCTCTGATGACCTTTCTTGATCAGGCTGGTGGTGTTGTTGCTCCAGCTGAGGTTATCATTCATGTGTACACCCAAGTATTTGTAGCTGGAGACCACTTCCACTGCAGACCCACCTATTTTCAGTGGGGCGTGGGTGTGTTTGTTCCTTCTGAAGTCCACAATCATCTCCTTTGTCTTCTTCACATTCATGTGAAGATTATTCTCTTTGCACCAGCTCTCCAGGTGTTCCACCTCCTGTCTGTAGCTGGACTCATCATTGTTTGTGATGCATCCCACCACCGCTGTATCATCTGCAAACTTAACAATATGACAGCCTGGAAGTGTGGCTGTACAATCATATGTGAGCAGAGTGAACAGAAGGGGGCTCAGCACACATCCCTGAGGAGAGCCAGTGCTGAGGGTTATGGTGGAGGAGGAGAAGTTGTGGATCTTCACGGACTGTGGTCTGTCTGTTAAGAAGTCTAGTACCCAGTTACAAATAGAGGGGCTTAGTCCAAGTGTAGATAGTTTGTCTATCAGAGTTTGGGGGATCATGGTGTTGAAGGCAGATGTGAAGTCCACAAAGAGCAGACGCACGTATGAGTCCTTCTGATCCAGGTGGGTGAGAGCAGTGTGGACCACGGAAGAAATGGCGTCCTCTGTTGATCGGTTCTCACGGTATGCGTATTGATGAGGGTCCTCATTGATGTTGACGGTTGCCTTGATGTGGGACATGACCAGTTTCTCAAAACATTTAGCGACTATCGGGGTGAGGGCCACCGGTCTATAGTCATTCAGACCAGTCACTGTGGAGCTCTTTGGGACTGGGATGATGGTCGCGGTCTTCAGGCAGGTGGGAACTGACTCCAGTGCAAGTGAGGTGGTGAAGATGTCAGCCAGCACCTCACAGAGCTGGTCCGCACATTCCTTCAGAACTTTCCCTGGGATGTTGTCTGGTCCGGTTGCTTTATTTAGAGAGGTAATGAAATACAATGACACTGACAGGCCTCTGCGTCTGCCTTTCCCTGAAGAACTACTGAGTGGGAGGGGACAGCCAGGTGAGGAAAAACTGATCTTATCTACCAATTCAGTATTTTTATCATACAGACAGTAGGCTGTTGTTGTTGTGCTATTAGCTAGCTGCTAGCTAATGACTTTGCTAGCAAAGCAAGATAACCAACAAGCTTCCCTGTATTGTTAATGATAGCAGTCATTCTTCAGTATTGCTGTAATAGGGAGCACATCGCCCATCCAAAACCTAGCATCTATAATGGATATATGTCCGATCTTCTAATTTCCTTTGCTGCATAATGTACATTGCATTTATTCTAGCGTTAGGTAAATGTATATTGAAGGATAATAGCACTTAAATAGAAGTCCAACAAGGATTTTCATTTAGAATTAAAAATAACTCACCCTGAACTACCATAATAGATATAATAAATGTAATAACCAATCAAGTTGCTCCTGTCCAATAAAAGCGTACAAATGAAGGGGATAAAACTCTATCCAGGCTTTAAGTATGTTTAGGGTCTGTTTCGTGGAGTATGGAGTTAAATTTGTTTCACAATTATTCAATTTAAAAAAACTAACAGTTAAGTAAAATAAAATTGTAATTAAAACTTTTGGAATTGTAATGATTTCTTTTTTTTAACCAACAACTTTTGTTTAAAAACTTTTTTTTAAATTAAACAACCAATTTTTCTCTCGTGAACTTACAAAGTTATTTGCAAAACATAAACTTTTATTTGAACACATCAGAAATCTTGTTGCGATTTTACGCTCTCCCCACGACGTCATGTGAGAATGGGGAAAAAAGAAAGGCAAGAGACTGAAATAAATAAGAGACATTGGCCTCCACTCAACACAGAGAAGAAGAGGCGATGAGGAAAAAAAAGAAGAGAAACTGACAAGAAAAAAGAAGAGGAAAGAACCCTTTTAAGCCGCAGGTATCACCGACGATACTTTTTCCACACGTTTTCCCAAGCTATTTTTAGATTACCGTAACTCAACCGTTTGTGCTATCAGAAAAATTATCACCCTCCCTCCGCTGCAAGCACCCTGGAAAGCGAGTCTTTTGTCTTCAGCACGAACAGAGTGCAGCTTGAGCAGGAAAACATGAGCAGCAGAGCAAAGATTCAGTAAAAAACAAATGTATTTCAAGAAATAAAAAGACAATAAGGAGATTCCTGGATGATTTGAATTTGGAGAAGTTTCTTTTTGTTCTTCTGAAGAAAAAGCTGAAAAAAACATTTGATCTAACAATCTAATAACTTTTTGAATTTTATTTCTGAATGAATGAGGGCTGTTATTTGGTGGATAATTGTTTTATACTGGGTACATATAATAGGATATAGTTTTATTTTATTTTTTATATTTTATTTTGTTTTTGGAATAGTATATCAAGTCTATAACATATAATATTCATCAGTTTGTACTTTGTTTGTGTAGAAGATAATGAGAAATGTAGGGAGGGGAAATTCGCCTGTAAATAATTTGAATTGTTAGTCTGTTTCTTATTTGTAAAAATAAGTGAGAATAAAAAAAACATTGTAAATATGTTCTATAGTGTTGAAATTGTTAATTTGTGATGCAAAATCTGTACTTCATGTTCAAATGCAGTGTTTTATTTGCATAAAATCTCTAAAATCTAATTTCGCTTATTGTTTTTTCTTGATGTTAAACAGTTTTAATAGTTGTTTTTTAACAAGTATAATGTAAAATAATGCCAGATATTGAAAGATCTAAATATTCTGAACAAATGTGCTGAAGCACTTGTCCATAGAACATTTTCTTCATATTTTCTAGTGAAAAACAAGTAAAAAAATGCCAGGCGGAAATTTGAGGCTTAGGTGTAAAAGGTAATTAAAGAAAATGTATATAGGTACTTATATCGTCCCCCTAAATATAATAAGGACTTTATTCAACAATTTGCTGAATTTTTAGCAGACTCCATCCCCAGATTTGATAATTTGCTTTTCTGTGAAGATTTTAATATTCATGTCTGTTGCCCGTCCAATAACTTAGCCTCTGATTTTCTTAATCTTTTAACATCTTTTAACTTAATACAGTCTGTACATGGGCTGACTCATCTTCTTGGACATACCTTGGACCTTATTATATCTCATGGGCTATCTATCTCACTCTGTGAAACATCTGAAACTGCCATCTCAGATCATTTCCCCATCATGTTGGAGTTCTCAGCCCCCCTACCTGTCAGTAGGCCTGCCGTTGCAGGTCATTGGCGTCATATTTTTACTCCTGAGACTGCTGGACTGTTTACCACTGCTTTTATGGACTTTCAGATTTCTGTTATAAATGAACTTTGTCCAGAGGGCTTCCTTCTCTCTTTCCAAACCACCTGCTCTGACATTTTAGACTCCATCGCTCCTCTTCGGTTTAAATCCACCAAACCGAGAGTTGAGCCATGGTTAAATGATGCCTCGCGTACTCTCAAGAAAAAATGTAGGAAAGCTGAACGACAATGGAAGAAAGACAAACTTCCTTCATCTCCAAATTTTTTTGAAAGAATGCTTTACAAATTACCAGAGATCTGTCAAAGAGGTGAAATGTCTATTTTTATCTGGTTTAATTTCAAATAACTGCCATTGTCCTAGATTGTTATTTAACACAATTACGGTAATTCTGTTATAAATCCAGCTGTGCGTATTCTACCAGATGCCACAGCCACAAACTGTGAAAACTTTCTTAAATTCGTCCAGGATAAAGTGGCCTCAGTCAGACAGGTTACTGGTCCTGTTGCTCCTGACTACTCTGTTGCATCTGTAGCTCCAGTTGTGTTTGAACACTTTCAGCAGTGTCTCTTGCCACTCTCACTGATGTTGTTCAACACTTAAAGATCACAAATTGCCCTCTGGACTTTCTTCCATCCAGGGTTTTGAAAGAGGTTTTTAATTCTGTGGGTTTCTGTGTATTAACTCTTTTAAAATACTGCCTTAGATTAGGAATTGTCCCTGCTGCATTTAAAGTATCAAAGAAAAACACAAAACAACAATCGGACTGGGTTAAAAGTCAGTGAAAACAGATGTTTTTAAAAGTGAATTAAAAACAGGAAGGGAAGTGGTCTGTCGAACATTGGGGGTAGATTGTTTCAACATTTTTCGAGAAGTTATCCTTCCACCAGGCGGACCAGTTCTGAACGAGGCTTGGCCCAAGTGCTTTAGGAGGACGTCAAAGAGAGAAATGTCATGTTGGATGAATTATATACTGTATTTATAATTCTCATTTATTTTCCCCAATCCATTGAATGTTTTAAGTTGCATGCAAAGGAGTGACAGCCTGAATGAGCCAGATGAAAAACGTGAGACTACATTTTGTTTCCTTACATTACTCAGGGTTTCTGCAGGTTTCAACAACTCAAATTTAAGACTTTTTAATACTTTTTAAAGACCAGTATGAATCAAATTTAAGACCTATTCACAACATATGTACACGACAGAAATGTGCAGAAGAAATGCATAATTATTTAATTACTTGAGAAGTAACTTTATTGAAAAAACGAAATGAACACATTTTACATGCAGTGTTATGGATAATATATGTATGTATATGATATATGTATGATATATGTATGCTTGTATGTGGACTACAACTCTATTTATTCTCAATGATTCCAAATAAACCTTCAACTGAATGGTTTAAGTCCCTGGACTCTTCTATATCTAAATTCCTTTGGAAAAATAAAACTCCACGTATTAGTTTAAAAACATTACAGAAATCTAAAGATACCGGAGGATTAGAACTTCCAAACTTTTATTACTACTATTTAGCCAACAGGTTACAATATATATCAAAGTGGTTAAAACCGAATGCACTAGATGAAACTTGGATAGATATAGAACAAACTTTATGTAATAATATTAGGATTTCAGATCTACCATTTATCAGTACAGATTTAAAAAGACATGTCTGCTTTAAGAGCATCAATATTGGCTCATCTCTGACAGCATGGTGGGAGTATCTGAAAATGACAAAGTCTTCACTACTCCCATGTAGACATACACCTCTCTGGAACAATCCTGACATTCAACAAGAAAATAATATGTTAAATTTCTCAGGTTGGAGAATGAAAGGTATTGAATGTCTGGAACACATATTTGAGGGTATAGACTTTATTCCATTTAATAAATTAATAATACAATATGGCATTGATAATAAATATTTCCTACAATACCAACAAATTAAGTCAATTGTAAAAAAGAAATTTAAGCTTAATAAAACAGTGTTGGAAACACCAACATGTGTGTTAGAGTTTATTAATTTTCAACCACCCAAATTATTATCTAAAATATACAAAAAATTGTCTAGAATCGATGACTCGATAGCACTACCTGTTGAAAAATGGGAGTCAGATTTATCAATCAACTTTGAACAAAAAATTTGGTCTCAAGTATGTTCAAATACTTTTAAATTGACTAGAATCTCCAATTTACAATTAATACAATATAAGGTTCTCTATAGAGTACATTATACAGGTCAGCGAATGTTTAAGATGGGCTTTACACCATCTAACAAGTGCTCACAGTGCATAAGTAATACACCTGATGATTATATTCACGCGCTCTGGTTCTGTCCACCCGTTCAGAGGTTCTGGGTACAGGTATGTGAAGACTTGTCTAAATGTTTGAAATTTAATATCCCACTCTCTCCATCTGTTTGCTTATTGGGTATCTTTGAAGATGTTATACTAGAAAAAAATACATCCTATATGCTTTTCACTGCCTTATGCATCGCAAAGAAAACCATACTCGTAAATTGGAAAAATAAAAATAATCTTAGCATTAATCAGTATAAAAATCTTCTGTTAGATCATATTAGTCTTGAAACAGCATCTGCCGACACATTGGATCAATCTATTTGGCACTCTTTGATCGGTTCCGTTACGTAGTGAGGGTGGGGGGTCTGGGATGTGGCCTTGTGGGGCATTGGGGCTGGAGGGGGGGGAGGTTGGGGTTTGGGGCGCCGGGGGGTTGGGGCTGCTTGGGCGGGGAGGACCCTGTCTTCGACCTGGGGAGGACCGGGGGGGTTCTGGGGGATATCTGCTAGGGGCGGCATGCGGGCCCTCGGGTGGTCGGTGGCGGCAGTCATGGGTCGCCGGTCGGTGACCCGGCTGTGCTGGGGTGGTTTCGGGGCGGGCGCCGGGGGCTTGGGACTCTGGGGACGTGTCGTCCCCGGGCTTGGGCCTGGTGGGGATCGGGGGTCGTGGGCTCTGGTGGGCGGGTCGCCGGGCATGGGTTGACTGGCGCTCTGGTGCCCGGCTCTGGCCGGGGGCCCTCGGCTCGCTGGTGGGTTGGGGGTTCATATGCTGGGGGGTGGGTGTCTGGGGGCGTGACTGGTGGCCAATGGGAGGGGGCGGGCAAACCCAGCCTGGGTGTCTAATGTGTTATGTGTTCTGAAAGTTGTTAATATGAAGGGTGGGTGTAGTATTTCTTCTGGGGTGGGGATTAAGTGGATGTCCTTGATGATGGTCTTGGACTATGCTTGGCCGGTGTGCGGGCCCTGGTTGGGGCCTGTTCTTGGTGCTTCCTGGCTCTGTCGGCGGTTGGGCGGGCGCTCTTGGCCGTGTCGTCCATGTGGGATTTTGTGCCCTCTTGGACGGCGGGCTGACTGCGGTTCGCAGGGGTCACGGCGGCCCTGGTGGGTGTGGGCTGTTGGTTCTGCTGTTGGCGGCCCTCGGGGCCGTGTCCCTCTCTGGTCTTGGCTCAATGGCCTGGCGGTCGGAGAGGTGTTTCTTTTTCCTCGCTCCTTGGGTGGACCTTGGCGAGCTGGGGGGGTACGCAGGGTCAGCGGGGGAGCTGACTCGCTGTGGGAGCACTGTTCCTGCAGATATTTTTCTCCCCATCCCTCAACACGCACCTCCGCCCTCTTCATCTTAAATTAATACATGTAGGGAATTTGAGTCTCGGGTGTGCTGCAATGGTTCTACATCTCTGTTGTTCAGAACACCTGGGACTCAATTTTATATACACTTTAGACATTCATTCATAAACTTCTTCATAAAAGTCACATATAGGGAATGGATTGAGCACTATGGCTATGGGTGGCGGGATGACACCAATCTCACCCCCATGCCTATGCTCACTCAACATTATGCATTTAGACAATTAGGGCTTGGGTTAGAGTTGGAGTGGAGGGGAAACTGGTACAATGCCAGCCTTTGCTCCTTCTCTTTCCTTTTTAAGTACACTTGTAAGGGATTAATGAGGAGGTCAATATTAATACTGACCTCTTTACCTTAATTAATTTACTTATTCAGATTGAATAGTGAATTCACGGATTCTGTTCTTTTTCAGTTTACCCAATATTTCTGTGATCTTTATGATGGATAAATAAACAGAGCTATAAGTGACAATGGACACGTTAACTTAGCTTGATATGTCAAAGAGACACTATCATTTATTTAAAATGAATCAACTAAATTAACACCATTACACTTGATTGACATGATTTCACTTTCTTTCAAATTAATACGTCAGCACACTTAAATTTAACACAACAGACTTCAATATTGGATGTAAACATATTTAGTCTGAGGGCTCTTTAAACTTAAAATAGTTTCCAGCTTAGATTGAGAGGGGAAAGAATAGGAGGAAAGATTTAAGAAGAATTGGGAGGTTAAGAGAGGAAGTTTATCTTGCATTTATGAAACCAGATGACACTCTTCCGTACGCGTCCAGCTAAGATATCATCACACCTCCAGTAAGCAAACAGCTGCTCCTTTACCTTAAGACGTCCGCCTTGGTTCTGGCAAAGAGCTGTGGTCAGCCTTGGACTGACGAGTCGTCGGTCCCGCAAGTCCAAGCTGGACTCCAGACGTGTTTACCTTGTCGGTGTCGGTGATACTCGCTTTCGTCGGCAGAAGCCGTGACAGTCGTGGTTTCTTGGCTCAAGATAATTTATTCCAGGAAGGAATAACAAAGTTTTTGAGCTTACGCTCGTTCGAAGTGGACCCATAACAACATGTTATCAGTCCCAGCTGGATGACGAGTCCTTAGCGCGTGACTGGTGGTCATTCAGCTCTTTGGGAAGGTTCACATCTCTTTTGAAGCTCCCAGAAACTCTGAAGCGTTTCCGCACAGTTAGAACTTAAAAGCAGGATCAAAGAGAGGAGTGAGCTTGTGTTATCGCGACCCAAGGTTACAGCCAGAGCAGAGGGAGATTTGTTTAGGAAAAGACAGAGAAGCTGGAGCCTTGTTCATGAAAAACAACGGATTAACCTGTCTTCTGACTCTCTAAACAAAACCGTCTGGTCTATGTGACCCGAGATTTCAACTTTAACACAGCAGTGAACACAGTTTAACTCTTACAGAATAACACAGCTTAAAAGCACACATCATGAAAATGACAAAAGTTATTCTTTTGATCACATCAGCCTAAAATCAAAGATAGAAATAGTCTCTTTTGGTGACTATATTTATCAGATTACAGCTAAATGAATGATTTTGTAGTAAATGTCTTGCTTTACTGAGAGGTCAGTAAAGGTCATCACTGGACAGTTCAAAAACCTTAGTTTGACCCTGGGTAGGTCCACTACATCTCCCCCCTTTTGGAAGCCATCGCCAGTCCTTGGGGATGGGGTCCAACACGAAAGGAAACCTTGAACTGTCTTTGATCTTGAAGCAATCCAGTAAGTGGAAAAGAAAAATCAAAAATTATAATCCCATAAAGTTTTTGGAAATTCCATACTGTTCGGAGGTAATCCCATTGCGAAAAGCTTTTAATCCTTTGGAAAACAAAGTCTGTTAACTCTTGGAAAACAAAGTCTGTGATCCCTTGGAAAGCAAAGTCTTATAATCCACAGCGGTAATTCCATAGCAGTAATTCCACAACGATTAGTTTTGTTGATTGATCAGCAACAATTGTTTTCATAATCAGCATGTAGAGGGGATCCCTCGATTGACGCAGAGGAGGCGACCCTTGGATGAAGGTTGAAGACCAAGCGTTGGAGCTGCAGGTCCCCACATCGAAGGTTGTTGGCTGGTTGGTTTCCAGTCAGTGCCACTCTGGTTCTATGTGTCATGCAATTATGTGGTTTTTAGGTGGGCTTATGATTGGGATTTTACATTAAGCCTTACCTATATGCACCTGGTATGTAAGCTATCATGGTTTAGATCAGCTACACTTACCAATTAAGGGGTGGATCAATTCTGTAAATTAGATATAGGGATCTGTACCTATAAAATTTTGGAGGGCTTCTGTAACGAAGGCCTCTAATTCCAAACTATTCCTCCATTCATTACTTAGTTTAGGTTAAACTAAAATAAAAATGAAATATAGTTTGATCTAAATGTCTGTTGTCTTTTAGACGAACGACGTAGGATTTGGTATTCCTAATAAATTTTGAAGTCTATGGCGAGACTCATCAAAATGAATAGATAATCTAGAATAGAAACGATCGAATCGGTTCAATTTAGAAATTATGAGACCAGTGTAGTTTATTGTACCTTGAGCAACTTTAAACTACATTGACTCTTCAACGATTGAGATTTAACAAAACGAACTGCATGTTGGCATAGTTAAATCCATATCATTCATTAACCAATGTTAATACAAAACCTTTTTGGCTGGGAGTGTTCAGAACCAAACAATATCTCAACTAATGACAACAGTAATGACTAAACAACAAGGAAACAACGTTTCACTGCTTCGACACACTCTTGTCGTCAGATTCCAAAGTGCAACACACAAGAAAAACAGGTCTCAACTTTATGACCGAGGTCAAATTAAATCTCGTGGATTTAAACGGTTGTTAAGGTTAGTTTTTTGTTGTGGGTTTTAGGCTTAGCGTTTCTAAGTTCAAATTGGACAATGCGACTTATAGGGTGGAAATACGGTAGTTTAAACCTGATTAGTTTATTTACTAACTTGTGTTTGGACGACCTTATTATCCCATGAAGTCGGTGTGTTTGTGAGATCTTTGTCTTTTGTGGAGTCATTGAACGCCTTGTAAGGTTTGATCTGATTTCGATGTACCCATTTAGCAATTGGCTCTTTGCGGCCTTTGCTGATTTTGATTTCGTAGACGACTGAGGACACTTTGTCTGTTATCAGATGAGGTCCAGTCCACCTGGGCATTAGTTTGCGGGCGAGAGTTCCGGTCTCGGACCCTCCTTTCCCGGTTGCTGGGGCGAACGTATAGTACCAGACTCTGTCTCCCACTTGGAGTTCATTGTGAGAGGCCTTTTGGTCGTAGTACGCCTTACGTCCTTCAGCAGATTTTTCCAGGTTTTTCTGGGCGAAAGCAAAAGTGTTTCTGAGGTGTACATTCAAATCTTTCATGTATTGTTGTGTAGTGTAGGCTGTCGCCATGGCGGCGTCGCCTGGTTGGTACAACAGGTGTAGAGGGAGAGTCATTTGTCGACCGGTCATCATCTCGAAGGGAGAGATGCCAGTTGATGTGTGTGGAGTGGCTCTTATGGCCATGAGGACCAGAGGGAGTTTCACATCCCAGTCCTTGTGGTTTGCAGCCACGTATTTCTTCAAAATACTCACCACAGTTCTGTTTGCTCTCTCTACTTGGCCTGAAGCCTGTGGGTGGTAGCCGACATGAAAGTTAGCCTTGACGCCTAGCGTCTTCCACAGTTCTTTCATCACTTCACCTGTGAAGTGTGTACCTTGGTCTGAGTTCACCCGAAGGGGAAGTCCAAACCTTGAAAATATATGATTCATTAACAACATAGCAGTGGTTTGTGCTGTGTCGTTGGGAGCTGGTAGGCATTCTACCCATTTGGTAAATGCACAAGTTACCGTGAGAAAATATTTATTTCCTCTAGAGCTCTTAGTGAGTGGTCCAACCCAGTCGATCTGGAGGTCAGACCATGGGAATGCAATGCCTCTGCTTTGCAGTGGTGCTCTGTGAAGTGGTCTGGTTGGCTGAAACTGGCCACAGACCACGCACCCTTCAATGTAGTCCTTGACATCCTTTTTCATTCCAGGCCAATAGGCAATTTGTTTTAATGCCGTCAGCGTGGCTTTATCTCCTTTGTGTCCTGCGGACGGGAGATCATGGGCATGAACTAACATCACCCCCCTTTGGTCATGGGGAACCACGAACACAGGTGAGGACGTTGGTCCATGAGCGAAAGTTAAGATGCCCTTGATTAGTTTTAGCTGTTTGCGCAGCTGATAGAGGACTTTAAGGTCTGGATCGGAATCCAGTTCGTCTTTAGACGGAGTGTTTTTGTTTGGATCAGTCAGGTACAGTATCATGGAGTTGATAGCAGGATCCGACTTCTGTAGTTGGATGATGTCTGGGTCAGTCAGTGCAGGTCGTACAGAGACTGCGTTGTCAGCAGGTCTGGCTGCGGCCTGTGCACGTGTGACTGCCATTACCCTGACTGTAGGTTGTATTGACAGAGTCTTGATTAACCAGGAGGGGTCGAAGGACCATTGAGGACCTTCGTCGGCTCCTTCTTTGGCTAAGGAATCTGCAATGTCATTGTAGTGCTTGTCATCGCCTGGGACTCTAGAATGTCCTGGAACTTTCTTCCAGTAGATCTGTAAGTCGTGTGATGTCACCAAGTGATCACACGCTATGAAAAGCTCTTTGTGTTTGACCACTTTTCTGTCGCTTGTTAGGAAACCGTTCTGTTTCCACACAGCGAGGTGACAAGCGAAACTCAAACGAGCATAGTTAGAGTCAGTGCAGATGACTAGCGTCTTGATGGAGCGTTCTACTACCATCTGGAGAGCTATTAGGATTCCTGCAATCTCAGCGTACTGAGAAGTCTGAGATCCTAATTTGTAGCTGAAAGTTATCTGCTCTTGGTCTTGGAGGAGGACCCCTCCAACACCTGCTCTGCAGATTTTGTCGCGGAGGAATGAAGATCCATCCACGTACAATGTTGTCATATCTTTGCAGATATTGTCATCAAAGAAGTGGTGATTTGGGTCTACAGTTACTGGGGGTTTTACCTCAACCGGCGGCTGGGTGGCTGGTACATCTTGTGTACACTTCTGGCAGATTGCCAAGTCCGTCCCCAGATGAGACTTCTTGTTTTGACCATAACGTATTGTGACGGTTTTATTAAAAGGGGTGCCAGCCAGGTATCCCTCCTGACAGTTAGGATTAACAATTTTGAGTTACTTTTGTATTTTTTTTTATTTTTTTTAACCTGTCACACAAGGACCATCCACTTTAATGGTGTTGACCCTTTACAACTTGAATGACAAAAAAAAACCAACAAAACTTCATCCTTTTTTTTTCTTTTACACAAAAAACAAACAAAACATCTTCCACATAATTTCTTTTTTCTTTCTTTCAGGTTTTATATTTTTAAATGTCCATAAACAAAATAAACACAAATCCCCCCCCCCTCAAAAAAAAAGTTCTTAAAGTCTTTTTTCTTGTCTTCCACAATCAAACAGGTCAAGGCTCCATATATTTACTGCTCCCATATATTTACTGCTCCCATATATTTACTGCTCCACAGCAAGAGAGGTCTCAGATAAAGCAGAATCAGAAATCCATAGGTTGTTTTTGTTTTTGTCATGAATAATGAACTGGGTGACGTCACACGCTTCCAGGATCTCCGGATTCACGGCGGAGAGCGCACAGGAGTAGATGCACGTTTCCTTTTTGTTTGTTTCTGTCGGTCCACGGTGATGACTTCCAGCAGGAAGTGAAGGGAACAGGCGAGGGATTGCACAACCTCGGATTAAAGTTTAATTGTTTGCCCAGAGATGCAACACTAGTGGAATCCTTGACTCTCTGGTCTGGAGAGAAACTGCCATCTTTTAACTGGAAGGGTAAACGAGCTTGAACAGTGGAGCAATCAGGTGAGTTCACAGCTGTGATCCAGGTGCGTCTTTAAGTGTGGCAGGATGGGAGGGGCCAAGGGAGAACAAAAAGTAATGAGAGCAGCTCTGAAAATGAGCAGGCTGTCACACATCCCCCCCCTTGAGAGGTCCCGAACTAGTAAGGGAGAATACAAGTTACAATTTGATTTCACAAAGTTTTCACACTCTCCAATACCACAATTATTTTGCCAATAAGTCAGGAGAAGAAGGGAAGCCATGGAAATCTTCTTCATCACTTTCTTCATTGAATATGTCCAGAACTTTTTGGCGCTGTGCTTTGTCCACTTCTTCTGCTGTAGGATAGCAAGGTTTGAGTTGTGATATATGAACCACACGAAGGTCTTCACCAGTGTCCTCCAACACAACCTCATAATTGATAGGGCCAGTCCTTCTTGTTATACGATAGGGACCCTTCCATCGTGGGGCAAGTTTGGCTGTGAATGACTGGTTGGCTTTGGACAAGGGGTGAGAACGGAACCACACCCTATCTTTCTCTGCGAAGTCACCATCTCTTCTTCCACGATCATAGTTTCGTTTTTGTCTTTGTTTGGCCCTTGTCTGGTTAACATCGGCAACTCGTCGAAGCTCAGCGATTTGTTTTGCAGTAGAGTAAACAGGGGTGTCAGGATCACATAGAATTGGACAGAGCTCTGCATCCAAAGGTCCCTTAAGAGGTCGTCCCAAGTTGAGCTCAGCAGGTGTCACGCCTGTGGACTCATGAACTGCTGAGTTCAAAGCGAACCGAAACTCCGGTAAGTATTTATCCCAGTTTTTATGTTTGTCATTGACATAGGATGAGATCATAGCCTTGATATTGCGGTTGATTCTTTCTGTAAGGTTGGTTTGTGGATGGTATGCTGATGTTTTCTTTGGTATGAGGTTCCATCTCTTGCAGGTTTCGTTGAAGATGGAGGAAACAAACTGAGGTCCTTGATCAGAGAGTATGTATGATGGTACACCCCATCGTGTCAAAATCTCTTTGGTCAGGTATTGAGAAACTGTCTCGGCAGAAGCTTTACGGAGGGGAAACATTTCAACCCACCGAGTGAAATAATCCACAAAAACCAGTAGGTGGATGTTGCCATTACTACTCCGTGGAAAAGGTCCCATGAGGTCCACGCCTATCAACTCCCATGGTGCATCCACTTCTGTTTGCTGTAACTTTCCTGGGGCTTTT
>JBBPBX010063436.1:0-20534 GCA_038048925.1 Garcialebias charrua | reverse complement strand
AGGTACCAAAATCAACCAGAAAGATGGAAATAAGTGCAAAATGGTTATCAAACTCTACTTTCATCAGAAATTCTCAAAACTATTAAATTAGTTTTATCAAATTTAATAGGTTGCAAATATGTTTAAACCTTGAAATTCTTTATACCTCTTTGCCTTTCAACCAAGAATTTAATTTGATTTTCAATTTGATCTCAAGTCATGGATCTACCAAAATATTCAAAATAAATAAATAAACAAATAAATAAAAAGTTTAAACATTTAAAATAATACAAAGTATAATAAAGTGCTGTGTTGTCATCATTGTATGTTCCCATCCAATGGTGAAATTAGTTCTCTGCATTTAACCCATCGCACATGGGATACACCCAGGTGGAGCAGTGGGCAGCTATGTAAGCACCTGGGGAGCAATTAGGGATTGGGTGTCTTGCTCAGAGACATCACAACATGTGGGAATGGCTGGGGATCGAACCTGGGGCTTTCGGATTCCAGATCAGCTGCCCTACCTCTACCCTTTCTCAGCCCCTATTAAAAAAAAGTAAATATAAGCATTGGCACATGGGATGAGAAAATGGCCTCATTTGTTCTAACTGTATGATGCTTACATGATGTGATTGGATCTGTAAAGCAGCTTTGGGATCAGATTTAGATAAATTAAATTCTATTCAGTTTATTTATATAGCGCCATATCACAACAAAGTTGTCTCAGGGCACTTTACAGGAACATTCACATACCGGTACATAGAAAAGCCAATTAGTAAAGTTCTCTATCTAAGGAAGTCAGCAGACTTATTGAATCTTCACTTCCTCGCAGTCTCTCATCCTGAGCAAGCACAATGGCAACAATGGAAATGAAAAACTCCCTTTTAAAAGAAACCTCCAGCAGAACCAGGCTCAGGACAAGCGGCCATCTGCTTTGATTTCAACCATTTTAGAGCTGTTCCTGTAATCCAAATATACTATTCAAGTCTCTGAAGTAAAATATTGTGATCAACTGTATCAAATGCAGCACTGAGGTCTAACAGGACAAGTATAGACACTAGTCCATTGTCTGAGGCCATGAGAGTATCATTAGTGACTTTTACTAGTGCTGTTTCTGTGCTATGTTGAGCTCTAAACCCTGACTGAAACTTTTTAAACAGATTATTTCTTTGTAGATGTTCACGCAACTGACCTGCAACTATTTTCGCTAGAATTTTTTAGATTAAAGTTAGGTTAAATATAAGTCTATAATTGGCTAGGATTTCTGAATCAAGGTCAGACTTCTTAAAGCTCCACTGACATCATCTTTTAACTTTCCATAAAATGGCACAACATATATATATATTAAGATTGACCTCTGATCGTTTTTGCTAAAACAATGTGAAATTAATGAAAATTCCTCTCCAAAATAGTTTAAAATTAGCGCCGTTTTGTTACACGGTAAATTCGGGTTTTTCCGGTCACGTGATTGTGACGTCAGACACAGAGCTCTGCTCCAACCGCACATTTAATACAATGGAGAAAGATCCAAACACGTCCGTCGAATTTAGCCATTTAAAACCTTAGATTTGAGCGATTTGGCTCCAGTTCGTGAAGAAGAAGTTATTTTGAGTGATCAAAAATCAAACAGCAAGGTTTCTTTTGTCCGTGCTGCCTTTTTTTTCAGGAGAGGTTTCACATTCAAAAAGCGAACAGCAGATGTCAGCAAAGCCATTGTGATTCCTCTTACAGAGCACTGTAAGAGGAATCACGATGGCTTTGCTGACATCTGCTGTTCGCTTCATGAATAACTTCTTCTTCACGAACTAAAGCCAAATCGCTCAAATCTAAGGTTTTAAATGGCTAAATTCGACGGACGTGTTTGGATCTTTCTCCATTGTATTAAATGTGCGGTTGGAGCAGAGCTCTGTGTCTGACGTCACAATCACGTGACCGGAAAAACCCGAATTTACCGTGTAACAAAACGGCGCTAATTTTAAACTATTTTGGAGAGGAATTTTCATTAATTTCACATTGTTTTAGCAAAAACGATCAGAGGTCAATCTTAATATATATATATATGTTGTGCCATTTTATGGAAAGTTAAAAGATGATGTCAGTGGAGCTTTAAGTAAAGGTTTAATTACAGCAACCCTAAAGTGCTATGGTACATAACCATTCACTAAAGACAAGTTGAGCAAATCCAAAATGTGGACATCAATTAAGGGAAACACCTCTTTAAACAACCCAAGTATGTTATCCCAAGTATGTGTGTGTATGTGTTAGCTTCCAATTTACATGGGTTGGTGTGTGTCAGTGGATCAGTGTGCTTATAACTTCTCTTGCTCTCACAGTCTCCTCATTGAATTGAGAAAGCTCCTTGGATGAAGAGCGAAACGTCTTCTGTTACAAATAAAGTCCAGTTGTTCTGTATTGAACGCCTTTTTTGATTTATCATGTCCTGGACGACTGAGAATCTTCACCAGCATACCTCTTTAAACAGTCTGGCTGGAATGGGATCTAGCAGATATGTGGATGGTTTCCATGAAGCTATTATTTTTGACAATTCAGAGAGCGCAACAAGACAAAAACAGCCCAAACATAAATCAGGTTCTAGTAACATTTCTAAAGCGGCATCATCCGATAGGGAATCAGGGGTAATAGTAGTAAAAAGGATGGTTTGAATTTTCGCTCTAATTGAAATAATTTTATTTATAAAGAATCTCATGAAGTAATTACTGCTTATAGTTGTAAGAATACAGTACTTGGTTCAACAGAGATGGAAGTTTTAATTAGCCTAGCTATAGTACTGAACAGAAACCTAGGGTTATTTTTATTCTCATCTATTAAAGATGAATAATTAACGTTTTAGCTTTATGGAGAGCTTTTTTATACTGTATGTTAGCACACTATCTATTCAAGTTAACTAAGATTCTTCAATGTTAGTGCAGCACCATTTGCTCTCCTGGGGCCTATTGTACAAAGACTTGCGTGGATTTCCTACTGAAAAGTGACGTACGGTCAAATCCAGAAAAGTGTGTACGTACAAAAAAATCCAGATGTATCAAACTGTGCGTACACCGGAATCCACGCACATTCCTTTTGTACATCACAACCAACGTGGAACTGAGCGCACGTGAGACACCTCCCCTGACACGCCTTCATTTACATATGTTAAACAGATGCAAATTACTTCCTGCATGTGTGAAGGACATGTTTGTTTGATCCCTGCGCGATCAGAAATGATTTCTAGATTCAGGAAAATAATGAATTTAATATAATATGAGTGAGGAAAATAATCCTAAGTAAGAATAGTAATAAAATGTGTTTATCACACAAAGAACGAGTGATTGTGTGTCGGATTTGTGTGTGCGCGCACACCCTGCTTTGGTGCGCCAGCTCATCCATTCATTCTGAGTGAAAATATTAACTTTGCGCACGGGTTTATTACCATAATTACTGTAAACACAGAGGAACTTAGATGTTTGGTTGAACATAGATCTTTGTTTATTTAATAGATGATATGAAGAAACGGGTCTGTGCGTCTCAGTGGAGAGTTTTCATGACATGACGTGATGTTGGAGTCTCCAAACGCTGCGCGCGCCACATTGTGCGCAATCTGTTTGTCTGTGAAGCCTTTACTCTCCTACAAGTTATATATGGTGTACTTTCACGTGTCATTTTGGAGAAATCTACAATAAACGCAGATTATTAAACACCTCCACTGCCGTGTAACACCGGCGTGGGTGCGCGCGCGCTCCAAAGCGCGACCACTCAGCCTTTGGAATCATATGGATGAGACATTCCATTAAATATGATCAGGCTTTGTGTGGACTGGACTGCCCTGATCGGCCTGCCAGCTCCCTCAGGAAAGCTCCTGTGGAACAGTTTGATCGCTGCTTCTGCACGCGTGATGCACGGCTCCTGCATGTGTTGCTCCAGAGCGCAGCAGTGCCAAACTGAAAAATGATTATTTCTGAAAACGGCTGATAAGCCATATCCTAGATCAGAAAATTATATCTGTTTATAAATAAATGCTCTGCGTGTTACACTATTTATTATATTCTCCAGTAAGGCTGAATGAATCCGTTCCTGTTAAATTTATTCTTTGCACAACTTTGCGCGTCCTTTATTTCACTGCGTCATGTGGATGTAATACTTGTTAATCGTGTGTTTGGTGGGAATATTAATCATTTTCACATCATGAACAGTTAATAATAATAATAATAATAATAATAATGAATTCAATTTATAACGCACTTTTCATTAATGGAAATCTCAAAGTGCTACAAGGTGCAACAGAATTAAATGTCAATAAAACATTTAATAAACAATTAAAATCAACAACAGTATCAGCTATGATCAAAAGTAGAATCATGAGGAGTATAGTATGCTCGGTTGAAAAGAAAGGTCTTCAAGCCGCTCTTAAAGTCAACCACAGACTGTGGGGCTTCAGTTTCTCTGAATCACCTGTAAGTGTCGCCAAAGGAACAATAACCACAGAAACGTGCGTACGCCAGCAGGGGAGCTGGCGTGGAAATGTACTTGGATGCGCAGATATTCACGTTCATTTCATTTTTGTTACATACGGGGTTTTGCGTGGAAAGTGACGTGCGCAATGTTTTTGTGCGCACGCACGGTTGATACATGAGGCCCCTGGTTTCTAGATGTCCGCTTTAAAGTACTTAACTCAGAATTGAACCAAGGAGCTAATCCCCTCTGATTGATTACTTTCCTTTTCAGCGGAGCAATTTTATTAAGTAAAGTTTGCAATGAAGTTGTAAAATTATCAACAAGACTTCCGGTTATGGCGGCTACCTGAGCAGACGCACGGAACTTCGCCCCGCAGTTTACTGCTCTAATATGTAAAAATAACAGCTGTTCACGAAAGATTTATGCGGTAAAAAGGACAATTTGATGCATAATGCCTAACCCAACTAAACAAAACAAAGGGAAATGCGAGACACCCAAGCAAACGACGCTGTTCGACCACGACCTTTGTGGAGAAGCCCGCAAAGCTAGCCGAAACATGGCGGAACAAGAAGGGAAAAGCGACTCAGAAAATAGTAAGTCTGATCAAATCCTGGCTGCGCTGGAAACATTACGAAACGAGTTTTCCTCAAAACTTGATGGTGTGATGGTGACGTTACAAGACATGAAACAGGAGATGAAAGACTATAATGAACAAATATCGCAAACAGAAGACCGCATTTCCACTGCAGAGGATGAGGTGGCTAACGTGAGCACCTTGCAGGCTAAAAATAAATTGATGGAAGACAAACTAATGAACTTGGAAACAAGGTCTCGTTTGAATAACTTAAGGCTTGTGAATTTGCCAGAAGGCGCATAGGTTTCAGATTTATGCACTTTTTTGGATAAATGGATACCCAAAGCATTAAGGAGTGAAACGCTGCAGGCCTCGGTGGGCCTGGATACCGCTTATAGATTGGGCCCGAGAACAAGCAATGCTACCTGTAGTGGGCATGACCGTGTCCGCTCTGATACACCTGTGTATTTTTGAACTGTTCCAGAGATGACCTTTACTGACCTTTCAGTAATCTGACATTTAACACAATTTATTTTATTAGTTTAAATCAAAGGACAGATTCACTCAAAAAGAGACTATTTCTATCTTTGCTTTTGTTCTAATACAAATATAATCAGAGCATCACCTGTGTTTATTCATGAACAGTGTTGTAATTTACAATATGTCTTATGATCACATATGTATATGCTGTGTCATTTCTGCAAATGAAATGGTGTCAAAGTTCAGATAATATGTCAAACTGACTTGCTCAGAAGTTGTTTTTGTTGAGTTTCAGCTAAAACTCTCACTAGCGTCTGAAAGTCTCCTCACTCAGACACTTTTCCTAAACAATTTCTCTCTGCTCTGAATTTCACCTTGAATCCCTGATAACGTTAAAGTGAAGTCTTTGACGTGTCTCTAACTCTCCTCGCTTGGTCCACGGACCAATGAGGAAACTGTGTTCTAATCTCAACATTTCTAGTAAAAGCGTTTTGCTTCCCGGAACGCTTCAGAGTTTGCTGAGGACCCTCAAGACATGAGGTCTCCCCAAAGAGATGAATGAACGTCAGTCACACGCTAAGGACACGTCATTCAGTTAAAGACTAATAACATGTTTGTTATCAGTCCACTTCGAACCAAGCGTAAGCTCAGAAATTTGATTATTCCTTTCTGGAATAAGTTATCTTGAAGTCAACCAGGAGCTGACACCCTTTTCTGATGATCGACGCGGATCCCAGGAGACGTTGAAACGTAAACGAGAACCGGTTCAGACGTGCTGGACCTGCAACGATTCTGTACGCCTGAAAGGCTGGTGCCATCTCTTTACAAGACTAGTCGTCTTCAAGGTAATGATTCAGCGTTTACAAACGTACCTGGATTTAGCAGGAGTCGGATGGAAAGTGAGAATCTGTCCTTTGAAAGTGCCCCTCCCTGGGCTGCCACCTTACCGTGGTGGAGGGGTTTGAGTGTCCCAATGATCCTAGGAGCTATGCTGTCAGGGGCTTCATGCCCCTAGTAGGGTCACCCAAGGCAGACAGGTCCTAGGTGAGGGACCAGACAAAGTGCAGCCCGAAGACCCCTTATGATGAGTAAAATAAATGGACAAAATGTTCCCTCGCCCGGACGCGGGTCACCGGGGCCCCACTCTGGAGCCAGGCCCGGAGGTGGGGCACGTTGGCGAGCGCCTGGTGGCCGGGCTTTTACCCATGGAGCTCGGCCGGGCACAGCCCGAAGAGGAGACGTGGGTCCCCCTTCCCATGGGCTCACCACCTATGGGAGGGGCCAAAGGGGTCGGGTGCAATGTGGGATGGGTGGTGGCCGAGGGCGGGGACCCTGGCGGTCTGATCCTCGGCTACAGAAGCTGGCCATTGGGACATGGAATGTCACCTCTCTGGTGGGGAAGGAGCCTGAGCTAGTGTGTGAGGTTGAGAGGTTCCGGCTAGAAATAGTCGGACTCACCTCAACGCATGGCTCTGGCTCTGGAACCAGTTTCCTTGAGAGGGGTTGGACACTCTTCTACTCTGGAGTTGCCCCTGGTGAGAGGTGCCGAGCAGGAGTGGGCATACTTGTTGCCCCCCATCTTGGTGCCTGTACGTTAGGGTTCACCCCGGTGAACGAGAGGGTAGCCTCCCTTCGCCTACATGTGCAGCATGGTGGCACAACTGGTAGAGCTGCTGCCTCTCAGCGAGAAGGTTGCCGGTTCAAATCCCGGTCCGGGGCCTTTCTGGGTGGAGTTTGCATGTTCTCCCCGTGCATGCGTGGGTTTCCTCCGGGTACTCCGGTTTCCTCCCACAGACCAAAAAACATGCTTGTTAGGCTGATTGGTGACTCTAAATTGACCCTAGGTGTGAGTGTGAGAGTGGATGGTTGTTTGGTGTGAGTGAGACAGGTCCCTCTTGTAAATGAGTCCCCGTGACTCAACGAGGCTAACCTGTATAAATAAAGGTTGAATGAATTGAATGAATGTGGGGGGACGGGCTCTGACTGTTGTTTGTGCCTATGCGCCAAACGGCAGCGCAGATTACCCACCCTTTTTGGAGTCCTTGGAGAGGGTATTGGAGAGTGCGCCTCCTGGGGACTCCCTTGTTCTGCTGGGGGACTTCAACGCTCACGTGGGCAATGACAGTGAGACCTGGAGGGGTGTGGTTGGGAGGAACGGCCCCCCTGATCTGAACCCGAGTGGTGTTTTGTTGTTGGACTTCTGTGCTCGTCATGGATTGTCCATAACGAACACCATGTTCAGGCATAAGGGTGTACATATGTGCTCTTGGCACCAGGACACCCTAGGTCGCAGTTCGATGATCGACTTTGTTGTCGTCTCATCTGATCTGCGGCCGCATGTCCTGGACACTCGGGTGAAGAGAGGGGCGGAGCTGTCAACTGACCACTACCTGGTGGTGAGTTGGCTCCGATGGTGGGGGAGGATGCCGGTCAGACCTGGCAGACCCAAACGTATTGTGAGGGTCTGCTGGGAACGTCTGGCAGAGTCTCCCGTAAGACGGAGCTTTAACTCCCACCTCCGGGAGAGCTTTGAACACGTTCCGAGGGAGGCGGGGGACATTGAGTCCGAGTGGGCCATGTTCCGCGCCTCTATTGTCGAGGTAGCTTATCAGAGTTGTGGCCGCAAGGTTGTTGGTGCCTGTCGTGGTGGCAACCCTCGAACCCGGTGGTGGACACCGGCGGTGAGGGATGCTGTCAGGCTGAAGAAGGAGTCCTATTGGGCCTTTTTGGCCTGTGGGACCCCGGAAGCAGCAGATAGGTACCGACAGTCCAAGCGGCATGCGGCTCGGGTGGTTGCTGAGGCAAAAACTCGGGCGTGGGAGGAGTTCGGAGAGGCCATGGAGAATGACTTCCGTACGGCTTCGAGGCGATTCTGGTCCACCATCCGGCGTCTCAGGGGGGGGAAGCGGTACGCGACCAACACCATTTATGGTGGGGATGGCGTGCTGTTGACCTCAACTCGGGATGTTGTGAGTCGGTGGGCGGAGTACTTCGAAGACCTCCTCAATCCTACTGGCACGTCTTCCACTGAGGAAGCGGAGCCTGGGGACTTTGGGTCGGGCTCTCCAATCTCTGGAGCTGAGGTCACCGAGGTGGTTAAAAAGCTCCGCGGTGGCAGGGCTCCGGGGGTGGATGAGATTCGCCCTGAGTTCCTTAGGGCTCTGGATGTTGTGGGGTTGTGTTGGCTTACGCGACTCTGCAATATTGCGTGGACATCGGGGGCAGTTCCCTTGGATTGGCAGACTGGGGTGGTGGTTCCCCTATTCAAAAAGGGGGACCGTAGGGTGTGTTCCAACTATAGGGGGATCACACTCTTAAGCCTCCCTGGTAAGGTCTATTCAGGGGTTCTGGAGAGGAGGGTCCGTCGGATAGTCGAACCTCGGATTCAGGAGGAGCAGTGTGGTTTTTGTGCTGGTCGTGGAACACTGGACCAGCTCTACACCCTCAACAGGGTCCTGGAGGGCGCGTGGGAGTTTGCCCAACCAGTTTACATGTGCTTTGTGGACTTGGAAAAGGCATTCGACCGCGTCCCTCGGGGGGTTCTGTGGGGGGTACTCCGGGAGTATGGGGTACCAGGCCCATTGATATGGGCTGTTAGGTCCCTGTACGACCGGTGTCAGAGCTTGGTCCGCATTGCCGGTAGTAAGTCAGGCTCGTTTCCAGTGAGAGTTGGACTCCGCCAAGGTTGCCCTTTGTCACCGATTCTGTTCATAACTTTTATGGACAGAATTTCTAGGCGCAGCCAAGGTGTTGAGAGGATCCGTTTTGGTGGCCTTAGAATCGCTTCTCTGTTTTTTGCAGATGATGTGGTCCTATTGGCTTCATCAGATCGTGATCTACAGCTTTCGCTGGAGCGGTTTGCAGCCGAGTGTGATGCGGCCGGGATGAGGATCAGTTCCTCCAAATCCGAGGCCATGGTCTTGAGCCGGAAAAGGGTAGCATGCCCTCTCCGGGTCGGGGATGAGGTCCTGCCCCAAGTGGAGGAGTTTAAGTATCTCGGGGTCTTGTTCACGAATGAGGGAAAACTGGAGCGTGAGATCGATAGGCGGATAGGTGCAGCGTCCGCAGTGAAGCGGGCGCTGTACCGGTCTGTCGTGGTGAAGAGAGAGCTGAGTCGAAAGGCAAAGCTCTCAATTTACCGATCGATCTACGTTCCCACCCTCATCTATGGTCATGAGCTTTGGGTTGTGACCGAAAGAACGAGATCTCGGATACAAGCGGCTGAAATGAGTTTTCTCCGCAGGGTGTCTGGACTCTCCCTTAGAGATAGGGTGAGAAGCTCAGTCATCCGGGAGGGACTCGGAGTAGAGCCGCTGCTTCTCCACATCGAGAGGAGCCAGTTGAGGTGGCTCGGGCATCTGGTTAGGATGCCTCCTGGACGCCTCCCTGGGGAGGTGTTCCGGGCATGTCCCACCGGGAGGAGGCCCAGAGGAAGACCCAGGACACGCTGGAGGGACTATGTTTCTCGGCTGGCCTGGGAATGCCTTGGGATTCCCCTAGAGGAGCTGCTCTATATGGCTGGGGAGAGGGAAGTCTGGGCCTCCCTACTCAGGTTGCTATCCCCGCGACCCGACCCCGGATAAGCGGACAAAAATGGATGGATGGATGGATGAATGGAAAGTGTCATCTGGTTAAACTCAAGATAAATAACTTCCTCTCTTAACCTCTCCCTATTCCTCTTAAATCTCTCCCTATCTCCATTCTAAGCTGGTAACTATATTTAAGCTAAGAGCCACAGACTAAGTATAATGACATCCTGTAGTTATGTCTGTTGTGTTACATTTAAGTGTGCTGATGCGTGTTAAACTGCAAAAAGGGTGAAATCTATCAATCAAGTGTAATGGTGTTAATTTTAGTTGATTTATTTTAAATAAATGGTAGTGTCTCCTGGCATATCAAACTAAAGTCAACGTTTCCATTGTCACTCTATGGCTTCTGTTTTACTTATCCATCATAAAGATCACAGAAATATTGGGTAAACTGAAAAAGAAAATTATCTGTGAAATTACTATTCAATCTGAATAAGTAAATTAATTAAGGTAAAGAGGTCAGTATTAATATTGACCTCCTAAATATCCTACATGTGGTGGCCGTACCGGTTTTCTGAAAGATTATCCATAAATCTGTGGTCTCTCATGAACTGTAACGTCATGTTTGCATATTATGATCCAAGTTTTAAACTCTGAGGATAATAATTTTGGGCTGGAGGTGTTCAGAACGATTGCAGGACTGCAGTTAATGATATTTGAAGCTGAAATTGTTATTTGTTCAACTCTTTAAACGCTATAAGTAGTTGGGTGGGGAGTTGTCTGGCTGTGTGGGAAGTGTTTGGTGGTTCTGACAGAACCGGTCCAGATTACGTGTCCACAAGCTGAGGCAATCTCATCTCATAAAATGACCAGAGTCATTTTTAGAAGCTATCATTAACATCTACAAGATTGCTGTGCTGGTATTTTTACATGTTAGAGCAGGTCAACAGAAGCATATTACTGTTGAAACGTTGTCGGATAGTGGTTCTGTTTAGACCCGAGTTTCTGCTCCATTGAATAGTGGACCGGAACCGACCTTGACGCGGCTCTGAGAGAGTCCGTGTTGTGTTGCAGTTGAAGTGCTTTGTTACCAAGCGTAGCTAAGTTGTGCCTGTTTTAATTGTGATTGCCATGTTTCAGAATTTTGGAAAGTTAATTTGAAGCGTTTGAGTTGTTTAAGGGTCTATAAAATTGTGTTCTGTTGTGCTAAGGTAACGTTAAAGCGACGTGTCATACACGTTTGTTTATGAGCTGTGATTGGATAAAACGAGAGCTGTCAATCACTCTCGTAACGAGCGCTGATTCGCTAAAGTGGGGACGCACGCCGTTGCGGCACGTCCATTTTGTCGTCATTTCCGGCACTGCATTGGTTGAAGGTAATCACACTACATTCACCATGAATGCTTGGGAATAGAACTACAAGCGCTATGATTGATTGGCTGACGTCACGTATCTGTGTAGCGAGCTCCGCCTCGCTCAAGTACGGAAGCTGGTGACGCGCTACGCACGTTGCGTCGGCCCGCCCATTTTTGTTGTCATTTCCAGGTGTTGCACTTTGAGTGACAGCTCACACTCACAAGATAAACGGAGATTTCACTAAAAATTTTCTAAAAAAAAAAACATAAAAAGTCAGCATTTTTATGGTGAAATGCCACCTTTAAAATTGTTCTGTACACAAACAAAAAACTCCTGTTTACTTTAAATAAAATTTTTAGAATAACAGCGGTACAGACAAACATTTTTGCTCATTTTAAATACAAAAGAATTTTAAACAACAAACAAAAGTACAGTTTTCACTCCAGATAACTGCAGCAACACTCAAACGGTTTTACTGAAACTGAAATACATTCTCTTGGAGCAAAATAAAACAGGAATCATCTTCCACAGTAAGTGCTCACACCGGCAACATTTTTTTTCTCTTCCTTCTCTCTGACACACCTTTCACAGTTATCCTGTGCACATTTAAACTTTCCTGTTTATTTCAAATAGTGAAAAGTTTAGAGTAACGAATACAGAACATCTTTTATTTTGATTTTCACAGAAAATCCAGATAAAGATGGCAGGCGCAGAGAGTGAGACCCCTGATACCACTGATACAGGGCAACCTCTGCCAACTGAAGGCTACGACCCGACCAAAGCAGATTGGATCGAACGTGCCTTATATTTGCTCACAGGGTCCATCACAAATTACCATGAATAGACACAGTTGATGGATGAAACAGATGTAGACAGAGCATTAAAAGTTGTAGCAGTTGGAACCACAACGGGTGAAAAGAAAGCAGACCGAGACAAACGTTTGGCTAAATTAAGCCTTCTGTTAAAAACCAAGCTAGACTTTGAAACTGTTGCACGCCAGACTGTCTCTAAATCATGTTTAACAGCACAAATGGAGATTGCCACTTTACAGCAGGAGATAGGAAGTTTAACACAGTCGAGTATTGACAGCGCTGAACAAACGCGTAGTCTCTACGAAGAATGCACGGTGTTAAAAAGGGATTTTGAACAGTCACAAGATGATTTGAAAAAATGTGTGGTAGAGAAGGATAAGTATTACCATCAGTACAAGTCGCTTCAGGCGGATTGTGGGAGGCACGAGACGCACTAGACAAATGCACGGACACCCTGGAACCATTGTCACTACGGTACACAAGGCTGCAAGATGATTATAGAAAATCACAAGAACAGCACATAATGTTACAACGTGAAAATGATGGGTTAAGAGTCCAACTGAACAGTTGTAGAATAGAGCGTGCATCAGCAATGAACAAACTCTTTGAAGAAGAGAGAAAATGTTTGGATCTCATGAGTAAACACCTTGAAAATCCACCACCTCCGCCGCCCCCTCCCATACCCGATGCCCCACTCCCTCCTCCACCGCCCATGCCCGATATTGGCGACTTCACAGAATGGTGTGAGTCTTCCTTTTTAAAACTAAATGTTTCTAAAACAAAGGAGATGATAATCGATCTCAGGAAAAATGATTCAGTAACAGCTCCCATGGTCATTAACGATGAAGCTGTGGAGGTAGTGCAACAATATAAATACCTGGGAACTGTTTTCGATGATAAATTGACCTTTGACCTTCATGTGAATTCACTTTGCAAAAAGGTCCACCAGAGGATGTATTTTTATCGGAAGCTTTGTGGTTTTAATGTTGATTCAACTTTTATGAGAATGTTTTATTCATGTTTTATTGAGTCTATTTTAACCTTTTCCTTCATCTGTTGGTTTGGACTTTTGACCTGTAAGAACAAGAGCAAACTCTCGGGGATTGTCAGGATGTGCAGCAAAACTGCTGGCATAGACCTAAAGAACCTCGCAGACCTACACAAGGTGAGGTCAGTGAACAAGGCCAGGCAGATTCTGGCAAACCCTGATCACCCACTCCATGACGAGTTCAGGTTGCTTCCATCTGGACGCAGGTTTCTACAACCCAAATGTAGAACGAACAGATTTAAAAACTCATTTATCCCAGTAGCAATCAGGTTTCTTAATGCACACTAATTTTAACACTGTTATTTTAATGTCTTATTGTCTTGTGTTAATATGTGTATGTGTGTGTAAGTGCATATGTATGTATGAATCTGTGAACACCTATGGACTGCAAATCTAATTGTCCCTCGGGGATAATAAAGGAACTTGAATCTTGATACCCCACTCCCTCCGCCACCACCCCCACCTCAACAGACATTTGCTGGGATAACCCAATGGTAGGTACCTTCGTACCCCATGTCAACAAGTGTACTTGGTACGCAGATGGGTGGGTATATCACTATCAATGGTTCTCAATTTGCTGTCCCAATAGAACAACTCCATAAAATTTCCCAGTTCGTTCAACGTTTTGAGCCAGGGCAATATGGTTCAACTAAAACCAATACCTATCTGAAAGACATTGAGTTTAAACTGGCATGCTATCTGAACGCTACGGTCGACGATAGAGCCGGTTTAATCAAACTCACCTCAAGCAGGAAAGTGCAGCACTTCATTGCGCGTCAACCAGTCGCCATTTTGAAGGATTACAAACTTTTCTGCAAAACTCTACTGCAAGAATATGCTCCTCGCATGGGAGACGTTGGCTACCAGGCTGCATTGAAAATCACTCAGGGGCAGAATGAACATCCGATTCCATATTATGACAGACTTTTCTAGACCTTTTTTGGTGACAGAAATGAGCTAGGTATGGAGGATGAGCTTGATTTTAAGTTTCTTTTTATGAACAATCTACATTCAGAGATTAGTTCATCGGCCAACCTCATGGCCAACTACAAAGAAAAAAACCATGCGTGAATTAAAGGAGTGCGCTATACGTGTTTTTGAAACATACAAGCGACACAAGAAACCCGTAGAAGTGTATCCAGGTGAAAAGGTCAGATACCAACCGCTAGAACTTGAAGGAGCAAGAGCGCCAGCTCACTCTTTTAAGGGAGGCGAGAAGAAACAAAATTTCCAACCTAACAAACCACAAAATGAGGGTGTCCGCTGGAACAAAGACCAAAAGGGGTCCGGAGACCCGAAGTGGTGCAGGCCGTATCAAGAGGATGAACCCCAATATCAAAAAGGGGGACATTCCAAAAGAAAAAAAAAAGGGCCCCAAAGAGACTCATATGAAAGAGGGTGGTCCCAGAGGGGACCCCCAAGCAATGCGCCAGCTCCTGCACCTCAGACTGAACAGTTCGGGGCGAGGAAAAACACACAGAAGTTCCAGAAAAAAGGCCATAAACCTCTGTCCTCAGAAGAGATGGAGGACATACGTCGGTTGTTAGAAAGTTTGAACAAAATAAACAAGGAAAACAAACCTGGAGTAATGTGTAGCACTATCATTGATAGTAACTCAGAGCACACAAATAACAACAATGCCACAATTACGGACAGTCACCAAGATACTGATGGCCAGGATGCTGACAATCAGGGTACAGACAGTCAACAAGACGTTGACTGTAACCATGGCATCATTGTTCGAGTCCGAGAGCCCCTCGTCAGAAAAAGGGGGTGAAAGCTCACTCACCAAAGACAATGGGCCTCATGCACAAACCGTTCGTACGCACAGATTTGTGCTTAAACTGTGCTTACGAGTGATTTAGGAGCATTTGTGGCATTCAACAATGTTCACGTATCCTACGATTTTTTTCAGATACGAACAAAATCTACGTGTGGTCCGGACCTGTCGTATATTTTACGAGCGGTCCGTCTGCTGTCATCCAGACAGCATTACTCCACAAATAACTTCATATTTCGTTATTTAGGAAATGTTTAGAGTTTAAAAAAGTAACGCACCACAATTGTTTTTGACAATAGGTTCTGTTTGAAGTCGAATTATAATTTTAAATGTAATAATGACTAACGGATTAAAGTATTTAAATGAAAATCAATTTGTTATCAATGCCGTTTTCTAACACTACAATATTAATATGAAGATCTCAAACTGAAATCAACTTAAACCATGAATTAATTTAAGTTTAATTTGCCGCGGTATCGCAGACTTCGGTAAGCCAGACTTTACACAGACTTCCTCCAGCTGCTGTCATAGCTCTGATGTGGCTCAGTCAGTAGAGCACTGCGTCGCAGTTCCGAAGGTCATGGGATCGCCTCCCGTGGGAGGACAACGTTTTTTTTTTTTTTTTAATTCATTCCAGATTTAAAAAACACAAGAAAACTATTTACAATACAACAAGAAATAAAGCATAAAGCCTTTTTAATTTGGAATGAATAAATAATCTAAAGTAAGAAGGAAAAAAAAAGAATCATACCTTGTGGGACTCGATCCCACGAGGTGTAGAAAAAAGGTTAGGAACAGCTAACAGTGCAATGCTTTAACCAGTAAGCCACCAGTACGCATGCATGTTTCGAGATCCACATTTATTATAAACAAACTTTCTTTGGTTTTAGCTGGTCATTTACTTCCATGAGTGACGCTGCTAATAAGGACAGATTTTCTTTTCTTGTCCTCAGAGACCACAGAACTTCATCCTCCGCACCGGTAGAGTTCTTCTTTTTTACTTTTCGCTGTCATTTTATGAACGTACACGTTCTGCCTCTGAGGCAGGAAACGTAGCCTTATATGGCGTTTTGAGGGGTGGGAATTATGTAAATAAGCTCACGCGTGCACGCGCAGCTGTTTAGAACAGGTGAGATTCATCAACTTTAAGCAGCCCGTTTACACGCTTTTCCTGTGGATAGAAGAGTTTGTTGGATCTGACGTGGCATGTTCGTACGAACACTTCGTACGAACAAAAGTAGGAGACATTTAGGATAAGAATACGAACTGTTTCGTGCATGAGGGCCAATGAATCGTCACAGACCGAACACTCAGACCCTTGTGTGACTGCACTACCAGTACAGATGAATGAAAATGACACAGACAATGGTAGACGTAATATACGTCGAAGAAAACCTGATAGGTTCCTGTGTAACATTATCAGGAAGGGGCCCGCTAAAAAAAGCTTACCTGTGAATCAAATTGGAAGACGTCCTCACAGAAGAGGCCCTCTTGGATGGTGGGGCCGACATAACCATTATGTCACCCACACTGTTGGAGGAGCTACGGCTAGCCGCTAACGGTGTTGAAAGGAAAATACCCCTCAAAGAATGTGCTGTAGTATTGCAGGGCCTCTCGGAGACGAGAATAACCCTAACAGCTATAGCCATGGTTCACATACAGATTGGTGAAACGACGCTATACCACCCGGTACACGTGTCCACAGTTGACTCATTCCCATTTTTGGTTGGCCAAGACTTTATAAACCGCTTCGACGCGATTATAGATTATGGCGATCAGACAATGTGGACCAGAGT
Source organism: Garcialebias charrua (assembly GCA_038048925.1). Classification (NCBI taxonomy): domain Eukaryota; kingdom Metazoa; phylum Chordata; class Actinopteri; order Cyprinodontiformes; family Rivulidae; genus Garcialebias; species Garcialebias charrua. Next base: position 3,728 of record JBBPBX010063436.1, on the reverse strand, counting down.
GAGCCAACCACTGCCGATCGATATGCCTACACAAGGTGACACTGACTGTCTAACAGCAGGTACAACGGAAGGCACAAGGGAATCCTCAACCGAGAGCACAATCCCGGTAAGTGAACCTTCAACAACAGTTGAGGCAGAAGAGGCCCTACAAGAGAGCCCCCTCTGCAAGCTGAAACAGTCAGCCCTCACTGAACACTACCTACCACAGGTAGTCAAAGGTGTTGAGATCCAAGGATCCCACACTAATGATGCTGTTCTGTCCCCTTGGATGGAGAAATCAACGATCATCCAAGCTTTCTATGGAACCTTGGTTCAAAAACAGTCGGGTCTAGGAATGAACAAAAAAGCTTTCCGCTTTTCGTTAGACCCCAACGATAAACAGGTAATGACCGCAAAAGGGATCATTGACCTGAAACTAATCTGGAACCAACGAGAACTGGACCACCCGTTCCTCGTGGTCCCGAACTTACCACATGCAACCTACATAGGCTCCGACATTTTGGTAAGATTAGGTGTCCGAGTGGACATCAACAACAATGTACTGTGGTCACTAGACACAGCCACAAAGGACTCTCCTGTGCTAACCACAGAGAACCTTAAGGCTGGACAGACCATACCAGAGGTCTGCCAGGTTGCTAACAGCCATAACACTGCGGTACCACCTCAGGTTATGAACAAGCCGGTGATGATTCACATCATGAAAGGACAAGCTATTAGCAAAAAACAGGCATACTTTCAACCATCTCCTATGTTTTTCAACTTAGGACTGTCCATGGAGGCCACATGCCAAGTGACCCTCGACTGCAGAACCACGACTGTTGCTGTGTGCAACACAAGCACAGAAGAGGTACTGATCCCAAAAAACACACAGCTAGGATGGTTGATCTCTACTGATTTTCATGATTTTGAGCTAAGCATTCCATTTCTGGGAGGACTCCCAGAAAACTTGATCCCAAGTCAACACACGGGGCAAGTCTTGTTCACGAAACCAACACAGGCCATAGCTCTTTTCTCCCCCACTGAGTCCGACCAGGACACTGTCCGCAGGTTCGGTTTCAACAAAGGAGACAGTCTAGGCCCTCAAACTTACAGTGCACTACCTGTTGACAGGTTTTACGACACTGAAGGGGACTCACTGGAGCTCCCCAAAGAACAAGAACCCCTCTCAATTGCTTCACAGATTGACCAGGTGGTCGCCCAAGCCGACGCCCTGAAAACTGATGAAGAAAGGGACAAACTTCGCAAAGTTCTTCTAAAATATGAGAAATCATTCTCAACTGACTCGATGGATTGTGGGTTGACCACGCTCCACACAGTGAGCATCCCAACCCCGCCTGATGCTCCACCTGCATTTGTCAGACAATACAAGATTCCTCTGGCAGCACATCAACCTATCAGGGAAATCATTGATGACCTGTTAGAAAAAGGTATCATCCGATACTGTAACAGCACTTACTCTGCGCCTTTATGGCCGGTGTTAAAACCAAATGGTAAGTGGAGACTCACTATAGACTACAGAAAGCTAAACAAACAAGTTCCCTTATCCAGATGGCCTATGACGCAGCTCCAACAGGAATTGCCCAAGGTCACCAATGGTAAGTACTTTTCGACCCTCGACGTCGCCTCTGGTTTTTGGACCATCCCTGTGCGCGACGAGGACCAATATAAACTAGCTTTCACTTTTGGTGGCCGTCAATACACCTTTAACAGGTGTCCCTTTGGCTACGCTAACTCACCTGCTGAGTTCAACATCTTCTTAAACAGAGCATGTCCAGACGCCCACGAGCGTGGGACACTGATTTACGTGGACGATGTCCTTTTGAGGCAGCCAACACTGGACTCACATTTGGCTGAGATCGACCACGTTCTGAATCAACTAACAACTGCTGGTGCTAAGATATCACTGTCAAAATGCCAATGGTGCAGAACCAAGGTGGACTACGTTGGCCTACTTGTAGGTCCAGACGGAGTACAACCACAGCTGACTCGCACCCAAGGCCTCGACAATCTCAAAGTCCCCACCAATCTCAAATAATTACAAAGTTTTCTGGGTGTATGTAACTACTCGAACCAGTTCATAGAAAACTATGCGGACCTTGTGAAACCACTGACTGAACTCCTAAGGAAAGACGTTCCATTTGTTTGGACTGACAAGCAACAGTAGGCAATGGACACTCATAAACAGGATCAAGTCAGCCCCATGTTTAGTCTACCCAGACTATAAGAAAGAGTTTTACTTGGAAGTGGGCTTCTCAGCTCATTGCATAAGTGCAGGTCTGTACCAAATACACGACAGAGACAAACGTGTAGTAGCCTACGCCAGCAAGACGATGGCAGGCCCCGAGTTGAGATTCTCAGACTGTGAGAAAGCTTTACTGACCACAGTGTGGGCAGTTAAACATTTCTCCAGCTACATTGGTGGACAGAAAATCATTGTGGAAACACAACACCAGCCAGTGACTTTTCTTAACAGTGAACGCATCAGAGATGGTGTGGTAACAAACTCACGTGTTGCAACGTGGCTCATGGCGCTTCAGAGTTTTGACCTAGACATCCGCTATGGTCTAAACAAGAAGTCACATTTGGGGACGGACTTGGCAATCTGCCAAAAGTGTACACAAGATGTACCAGCCACCCAGCCGCCGGTTAAGGTAAACCCCCCAGTAACTGAAGACCCGAATCACCACTTATTTGATGACAATATCTGCAAAGATATGACAACAGTGTACGTGGATGGATCTTCATTCCTCCGCAACAAAATCTGTAGGGCAGGTGTTGGAGGGGTCCTCCTCCAAGACCAAGAACAGATTACTTTCAGCTACAGATTAGGCTCTCAGACTTCTAAGTATGCTGAGATTGCAGGAATCCTAATAGCTCTCCGGATGGTAGTAGAACGCTCCATCAAGACGCTAGTCATCTGCACTGACTAACTATGCTCGTTTAAGTTTCGCTTGTCACCTCGCTGTGTGGAAACAGAACGGTTTCCTAACAAGCGACAGGAAAGTGGTGAAGCACAAAGAGCTTTTCATAGCGTGTGATCACTTGGTGACATCACACGACTTACAGATCTACTGGAAGAAAGTTCCAGGACATTCTAGAGTCCCAGGCGATGACAAGCACTACAATGACATTGCAGATTCCTTAGCCAAAGAAGGAGCCGACGAAGGTCCTCTATGGTCCTTCGACCCCTCCTGGTTAATCAAGACTCTGTCAATACAACCTACAGTCAGGGTTATGGCAGTCACACGTGCACAGGCCGCAGCCAGACCTGCTGACAACGCAGTCTCTGTACGACCCGCACTGACTGACCCAGACATCATCCAACTACAGAAGTCGGATCCTGCTATCAACTCCATGATACTGTACCTGACTGATCCAGACAAAAACACTCAGTCTAAAGACGAACTGGATTCCGATCCAGACCTTAAAGTCCTTTACCAGCTGCGCAAACAGCTAAAACTAATGAAAGGCATCCTAACTTTCGCTCATGGACCAAAGTCCTCACCTGTGTTTGTGGTTCCCCATGACCAAAGGGGGGTGATGTTAGTTCATGCCATGATCTCCCGCCCGCAGGACACAAAGGAGATAAAGTCACGCTGACGGCATTAAAACACATTGCCTATTGGCCTGGAATGAAAAAGGATGTCAAGGAGTACATTGAAGGGTGCGTGATCTATGGCCAGTTTCAGCCAACCAGATCACTTCACAGAGCACCACTGCAAAGCAGA
>JBBPBX010063435.1:0-20535 GCA_038048925.1 Garcialebias charrua | reverse complement strand
AAAAAGGACCTACTGTGATCGATGATGTAGCTGAAGATAAAGACAAAACTATACAGGTGTTTTTTTTTTCTTTTCTTTTCTGGAATTAAATTAAATTGTCAGACATTACAAACTGAAATCCACATAAAGTCGTGTGTCTAAGCCGTCCATCTGTTATTTTCAGAGGACTTCTGCAGGAAGGTAGCAGCCAGGTGCTGTGAATTAAACTGATCATCATCAGCTGCAAAGTAACTAAATGAGTTCAACAAGCTGCTAGGACCTGGCTTGGAGAGCCTGCTTATTTGAGCTTTATTTTGTTGAATAAATAACACAGTGAAATGTGTTTTATTGTATACTTGAGGCTAGATTTGTATAATTTCACAACTATAAAACCATAAAGGTCCTAGCATTGCAATGAGGCAGATTAATTATTTTTCCCATGACTGTAATTTATAATAAAAACCGTTTCAAGAGTCACACAGGAGCCATTTTAATGACAAAAGTCTACACAGTAAAACAAACAAAAGAACATAAACTATGGAGGCATGTCCAGAATCCAAAATCCTGCTAATGAGAGTTCTGTGATGTTAAACTCAAAGCAGTCTGCTCCTCAGATAAATGATGTTAATTATTTTTATATACATTATGAATGTTTCTGTTAACTTATTTTATATATGAATATTTGTGCTCAGTGCCCTGAGATGACTTCTGTTGTGACTTGGCGCTTTATAAATGAACTGAACTGAATTAAATCCGATGAACCAGATTCTACAAAAACGTTTATTTTTAAAATTCCATATTTTTGTACCTGGTGCGTTGCACGTGCTGCGGTTGGAACATCCACTCCACAGACTGGGTCCCCCGGGCTAAGGGCAACGTCTCCTTACGTTGTATTTTTAATAAATAATCAAAATAAAAATGCGAAATGTCTTAGGACTTTTAGAGACGGAGATCTGAGTTGCCGGATCCGAACAAAAAGTTGCTGGAACACAGCCTGTCAAAATGAGAGAGTTCCCGGATCTTGTTCTGGAAGGACCCGGCTCAAATGAACCCCTGTGTATCAAACACATTTATGTTGTACACTTACAAATCTTGTTGTACGCATTTGTGAATATTTTTTTGGACTAATTTAGTTCCATAAAAGATCCGTTCCTGTTGCACTGCCTCACCTAAAACTGAAGTGATCCGGCTTGTGTTGGTATTGTTTGACGAGGGAGGAAACCTCAGAGTGTTTGTTCAGGCAAAACACACCGACGTGTTCAAGGACACAGGATGGCAAAATAATCTTGTTTAATTATTTAAAATGTACTTTTTCTAAATAAAAAAATCATCTTGAACATGTTTCTGAATGGAAGAGTGGTTCGTGCCAGTCAAGCAAAGTACCCTATAATTATCCATACAGTATTAGTTGTTAATATTTTGCTAATGATTTTTTTAAAAACACTAGTTTTACATACTAATTTGCAACTGGAATTAATTTAAGGTCGTTTTAGTCCTTCAGAGTATCAAAGCAAGTGTTTTGTTTTACACATTGGTTTTTTGTGACCAGTTTGAAATATTTAACAGGTTGTTTGTTCCATAGTGTTGCTGAACAAGTTAGATTTAATCTCAAGTTCTACAATTTATAGAACCATTTGTATATTATTTGTATTTAAGTCACCAGCTCAAAGGTTTTTTAACTCCATCCATTATCTTCACCAACTTCTTCATTTCAGGTCATTGGTGCCCATGTCCAGCAATCACTGTGCGAGAGGCGGGGTGCACCCTGGACGGGTCTCCAGTCCATCACAGTGACACATAGAGACAAACAACCATTCACACTCTCTCACTCACACCTAGAGACAATTTAGAGTTACCAATCAGTTTAACATGCATGTTTTTGGTCTGTGGGAGGAAACTGGAGTACACGCAGAAAGCCCACGCATGCACGGAGAGAACATGCAAACTCCGCCCAGAATGGTCTCAGGCCGGGATGTGGCAGCTCTACTGACTGCTCCACCGTTTTTAACTCATTTTCTGTAAAACTGAATCTTTATTTTTTGTGCAACTATCATGATTGTTACTTTGTGTTGAACCCAAGTGCAGGCTCCAAAAAAACTCAAATAAAAGACAAACGTAAAATAACTTGTACCAGGTGGGAAGCGAATCCGCACCGGGTCAAGATAAAATGTAGAGTGGAAAAGCCGAGTGCAATCCCTCTGAACCACGGCAGCAGATTGTTTTTTAGGAGTCCACTTTACCTATAAAGGAATCACCCCTCTTAACATTCTAGCTACGCGTAGGAGTTAGAGATTATTAGTTATATTTTAAAACCCTGGCTGCGCGCAAGAGTTAGACTATATTAGTTATATTTTAATGAAATTCAGCTCGCGCTGAAAGGCGGAAATGGGTGCGCGCTTCGTGTTATTTACGTTCTAACATAAGCTGATTTGTAATCAGTTATTAAAGGTTCAGTCTGCAGTTTCTGTAGAACAGCAGCACTTAGAAAAAATTTCAACAAGCAAAGCATTCTGATCCCTCCCCCTCAGAGCCATATATGGCTCTGCCCCCTTGTGGTCTGTTGAAATTTGAATTCAAGCTCTGTTTTTATTGGCTGATTCAAATTCAAGCTCGGTTTTTATTGGCTGGTTACAAACTTTGTTTTTATTGGCTGGAAAATGGCGGGTCACTTTTTCTTTTTAGAAATGCTTATTTACCACCTGGAGAAGCAAGGGGACAATATTTTTTTTTTTTTTCAGAGATTACCTCTCTAACATCAATCTAGTGACAGAGTGAAGAAATATGTTAAAATATATATTGTTTGAAAAGTTACAGACTACATTACAATCTTACATACCCCAGCTTTAACAAAAATTAAACTCAGAAACACTAATATATATATATTCAGCTAACAAATATTTTTTAGCGGCGTCTCCTCTCTTAAAACACTGTAAGCGCGCACACACAAGAACACTCCACTCACGTGAAGAGAACACCCCACCCACTTCCAGAGAACTTCCCACCCACTTCAAGGCGGCTCTGCGGCCAATGCGTAATGAGCGGGGGCGGGCCAGACCGGGCTCTGGGCCAACCAGGGGCGGGCCGGGCCTTTGAGGGCAGTGCAATGCGAAAACGGCTAGAACCACGGTGGAGATGGTTCCAAAACAAGGACGGACCCGGGGCGGTAAAGGAAAATGCGAACATGCCGAACCCGGGTTAGAAGGCGGGGCGGAGCGGGCCGGGCCGTGCAATGCGAAAACGGCTACAGTAATCAGAGCCAGGTGAGACAGGAGCTGAACAACAAGGAGCAACAACACAGACGAGTGCAGGAAAACAAAGAAATGACAACAGAACACAGAAATCCTACAGTAACTTTATTTTGCTCCAGTGTTTTCTGTGTTATTGTACACAGAATACAAACACATTGCAGCAGTCCCTTGGGGCATCCGTACCCTGAAGCACTGCGATAAGTGAAGAACCGTGAAGTAGGAATAGTAGTACAAGTAGTAATAGTTTACAGTATTTTAGTACATGTACTATACAGGTAGTTCTCGACTTACAATGGTCTATGTACTATACAGGTAGTTCTCGACTTACGATGGTCTCGGGTTACGACGTTTCGCGGTTACGACGAATCTCCCATTAAAAAATTTTTTTTTTTGAAAAATGTATTTTGAAAAGCCGAGTTACGCAGTTTCCGGTTTTACTAGCTGTGAAGGCTAGAGCTGCCCTATACTGTACTCTCTAAAAAAGCTAAGTCTGGTCCTCTGGACATTCAAAAAACAAAACTGTACATAGTACAACTTACTGTTACTGTGTGTACTGTGAACGTGGTTTTACTTCGTAAACGAATACGTACGGAGGATGGACCGAGCTGGACGGCAGTTTTACGACATAAACATAATGGAGAATACGGAGGAGGGACAGAGGAATGGCTTCACCAGCATCCCAGTAGGAAATTAACTCTTTTTTCCTTCATTATGGCTCCCAAATGTATGTGTTTTTTGATAATTATGTAGGGTACTGTGTTAGGATAGGCTAAGTGCTTGGTAAAATACAGTACTGTACGTATATGGTTCAGTATGTATGTATGTTCCGACTTACGTCGAAATTCGATTTACGACTCAGCGTAGGAACAGATCTCCATCGTAAGTCGAGGACTACCTGTATATATATTTTTTTTATATATATATAAAGGCGTTTTAAACCCTTCCCACACTCTTGCAATGTTCTAAACAATGTTTCTAAACTCTAAATGCTCTAAAAGAGCACAGCATGTCATGATCTCAACTCTCTGCCTCCGGATGCACTCTTGGCCACACCCACTTCTCCGCTCTGCATGCTGATCAGATGCAGCAGGAAGCTCATCCTGCAGCTCTGGGCTGCACAAATGTGAAGCAGGTGGTAAATAATTTAAAATAATTTATTTTCAATAAAAATTTCATGCGAATCGTGCGGCTCATCCATCAATCAGCCAATTGTGTGTCATATCCAATCTTATTTTGAAAAACCGCGATAGAGCGAGCCCGTTATAAACAAACCACGGAGTAGCGAGGGACTACTGTATTTTACTTTGTTACCTATTTAAGAATGATACAATATTTGTTCTACATGACTTAATAAACCAGATAAGTATTTTTTAAACAAACTGAATGCCACCAAACATCTGTCAGAATCACACCAGTATTTTACTGGAGCAAACACAAAGGTTTATTGGTACCACTTTACAATAAGGCTCCCCTTAAAGATGGCTAATAAATAGTTTATAGATATGTTATTAGTTCCTCTATAAACTCTTTATAAATCATTAATAACTGCTTATTATGCATTAATTAAGGGCGACAGAGACAAAACTGACCAGTTTCTTGCCAAATCTGTTCACCTATATATTTAATCTAGAGTTGTTATATTCAACTTTATATAGCATTATAGTGTACTTTGCATTAGAAGTATACAACTAATATTATATCCTAAAAAAATAGGTTTACAAATGCTAATTGTGCTCACATGGTAGTAACTTAGTCTGAAATGTTTAATATAACAACTCTAAATGAAATATGAAGGTGAACAGATTTGGCAAGAAACAGGTCAGTTTTGTCTCTGTCCCCCTTAATTAATGCATAATAAGCAGTTATTAATTATTTATAGTGCTTATCGAGAAATTTATAACTTTTTCATTCATTCATTCGTTCAGCCTTTATTTATACAGATTAATCCCACTGAGCCTCTTGGACTCATTTACAAGAGAGTACAATAACACATCTATAAACTATATAGCCATCTATAAGGGAAGTGGTACCAGTTTATTCTCTGATCTTTGCAATAGACGCTTTGTTTAACTATGTGTTCTGTTGAAATTTGAGAAGACGGACATGCCTCAGATTCTGTTTTGAAGATAGCAACATAAATCTGCCTTTTAATCTTCCTTATGCTCACACTTTTTAACATTCTTTTCAAATACTCAGACACTTGTAGCCTACACAGGCAAGTTTGCATGAATGAACACTATTTTGTAACTTCTAAACAACTTTTTCATAAACATTTGTTTGAAAAGAAAACTAATTTCAGTTTTAGTTGTGAGTAAAATCTCTGACAAAAAAAATCCTATTTTATTCTTAAGAAGGTAAAAAAAAAAAGTGCGGACTCGTACCTTGTGCTTGGCCTCGACGAGTGTGTGTGTGTGTGATGTGATTTTCATTTCTCCTCCCTGCCCTCTCAACTCTTTCAGTTTCATTTCAGCACAAACAGGAACACAAAGGAAGTCTTGCCAAACTTTTATTTTCCTGAAGCAGTCGTTTCAGAAGACTTTACTGAACATGTCAAGACATAACACTTTTTAAACTTTAATACTAAACGCACACCTTAGTGTGGAGCTAAGGCTCTGTTGCTATACGGTATCATGTTAAAGGTGGGGTATGTAAGATTGTAATGTAGTCTGTAACTTTTCAAACAATATATTTTTAACATATTTCTTCACTCTGTCACTATCTACTGACAAACTTATGTTAGACCAAGTAATCTCTGAAAAAAACTATAGTCCCCTTGCTTCTCTATCAGCATTTATAAAAACACTGAAAACACAGAGTGACCAGGACAATGACCAGCCAATCAAAACAGAGTTGTTTGTCACGCCCCAACCCACGCCCCCACCTGTCACTCACAGCCTCAGCGCCGCGGCTCGTTCTCATTCAAAGAATTGCAAAGCGATGCAGGACTGTTTTTTATGTGACATAAATGTATTAAATATCCCTTCTTCATCCCAGAGCTGGACTTTTATTTAGTTTTTTTGCAAAAAGTCAAGTGATCGCTTCATCCTCCACTCACAGGAATGAGGAAATGGATTTGTCACGACTCACGAGCGAATTAAATCATGTCCAAACGTTGCTTCGTGAACCTCTGCTGATTTCTGCTGGATTTTGTGATGTTGGACAAGTGCTCTATGGTTTTATTATATTTTTAAAAGGTTTTATTATCATATAATCACAGAACTTTGCAGCGCAGAAAGTACATGTAGAGGAGGCGGAGCATTCCATTCCAGACATTCCAAACCTGCGCTGACAGAAAGAGGAAATCACGAGCGAATTAAATCATGTCCAAACGTTGCTTCGTGAACCTCTGCTGATTTCTGCTGGATTTTGTGATGTTGGACAAGTGCTCTATGGTTTTATTATATTTTTAAAAGGTTTTTATAACATATAATCACAGAATATTGAAGCGCTCCTCCGAGCACACACACAGCAGGGGGCGGAGCTGCAGAACCCAAGTTCACCAGAGAACGGACAGTCTCCCTCCCTCTGAGTCATATATGGCTCTGAGGGAGGGAGCAGAATGATTTCACCTGCTGTAAATTTTTCTAAGTGCCAGGGCTTTCCAGAAATCGCAGATCCCAGCTTTAATAGAAAGCAAGTTACGAAGGTTCTGTTTCAGAAAAAGGGAACATTTGTACAAACACAAATACATTTGTATGAATCAGCAAAACATGTGAGCAACTGTGAAAGTTTGCGGGTTTTTTTCCCCACATTTTAGTTCCAGTTGACCACAGAGTTACAGAAAGTGGTTAAAACCAGATAGAAGGTTCAGCTAAAGGTGGACAAGTAAAACTTGTGTAACAGTTTTACTTAAAAAATAATAATAATAAAGAACTCAGGAAACTAAACATACTACCAACATTTTTTCCATACTAATGTATTGTAAAAATAATAAAACTTGTGTAAAAGTCACTGGACACAGCTGCACAGAACCAACCTGGAAAAAAGCAAAGACAACAAAACTATTATCTGACACAGCTAAAAGAAGTTACATCTTTATCCAAACAGCCAAATCACAAAGTGACTGCTTATGTTTAGCTGTTATTGACACAAAATTGTCTAAGAATGCATATTTAATGGTCTGTTTCAGGTGAAAAAACAAATTATAGAAAGGCTAAATATCCACAAAAAAAAATTGTCTCCTCACTACCATTTAGTGTTAATTATATACTAATATATTCTGACATTTAAAAAAATACCAATCAACTTATTCTGTTTTGGAGCTTGCTTTATGGATCGCTCTGCTCATTTAGCATTTTTCTTCATTTCTTTGTTCAAATTTCTTAGATTTACCATCATATTAATGTTTCATGTTTCTGAGATTGTCCTGATTCATGCTCAATAATCCAGGTAGAAAAACCCAACAGAGTTCAGTCAGGTCCTCTGGACGGTTTCTTCTTGTTGAAATGTTTCATCTTTCATCCAAAAGACTTCATCAGTCCAAGGAGCCACGACAAACTCTGTCTTATACTTTGTAAATAACACCTTCTCTTCTTTTGGTGCTCAGGTGGTTTCTGGAGTCCTTTTTGAAACACTTTGGCCATGGCTGCCTCAGACGAGTCGGCGGGGGAGAGGGCGGACTACAGAAACCACCTGAGCAGCATCGAACTGGTTGACCCACTATATGAAGGTGCTGTTTATAAGACTGAGTTTGTTGTGGCTCCTTGGTCTGATGAAGTCTTTTGGATGAAAGATGGAACGTTTCAACAAGAAGAAACCATCAAGAGGACCTGACGTTGGGTTTCTGAAGTTATTTCACATCCCTTTGTGCTCCTCTTACAAACTGACTCAAAACTCAGGTTTTTGTGGAAAATTTGCTTGGGGAACTTAAGCATTTGTCAAACATTTTAATAAATCAGTTTTTTTATGGCTTCCTTTTGTGGGACATGCCTGGAAAACCTCTAAAGGGAGGCATCCTAATCAGATGCTTGAACTACCGCAACTGACTCCTTTCGATGGGGAGGAGCAGCGGCTCTACTCCGAGTTCCACCCGGATGACGGAGCTCATCATCCTATCTCCAAGACTAAGCCCAGCCACGCTGCGAAGGAAACCCATTTTGGCCTCCTGTATCCGGGATCTGTTACTTTCGCTCATTTAAACTTATTTTCACCCTATACCGGTACTTGTAAGTCACAGTTTTTTTGCATAATTTACATGTCCTGCGACTTATATGACGAAGCAACATATTTATGTTTTTTTCCCCCATATTTAAAAACCAATTTTTGGCTGCGATATGACCCTTTTCATTCATTCTGACTGAAAATATGGAACACTGCCATTTTTAACAGCTAGATGGTGCTTGAGTAGTATGGCATGCCATTGTATCATGGAATAGGCAAAAGTGGCTATTAATGGCACAATCGGCTTGCCATAAGAGCACCTTGGTATAATGCAGCTAATTTGACCATTGAAGTGCATTTATTAAGTAAAGGTTCAACTGAGTCACAACTTTACTATAATGTCGAGCAAACAAATAATTGTTTTAGGTATTTGTCTTGTTAAATTTCGAATAAATGCGCAGCGAGTCGCCCCTCTGTGCGCTCATGTTTCTGCGTTTTGGCTTTTGAAAATACAGCTGATTTGATCGTCAATGTTTGCTTATAAAGGAAAAGTTAGACAGAGACACACCTTTACTATAATTTCGAGCAAACAAATAAATGGTTTTAAGTGTTAATCTTGTTAAATTCTTATTAAAGTTCTCCAGTGCGCGCTCCTGCAGCCGCCATTTGGCAGCCAATCGATTTTTGGCACAACACCAAACCACATTTCCGGCTTGTCAGCGGTGACGCGTCACGTGACGCGTCAGCAGTGACACATAATAGATGCGATGTATACGGCGATGCAATGTATTTATGAATTTTTCCACTTTATTAGACATATTTGGACTGATGCGACTTAGAAGGTGGTGCAATTTTTCTGGCAAAAAATACAGTACACATTTTTATTCTTCTCATCAGAGTCAACGGGAAGGCACAAGTGAAATAAGAATTGGCTGATTGATTTTTGGGATAGGTCTACTCAGAGCCATATAAAGTGAGAGTTGCGACACTTCCATAGAGTTCCGTTGTAAGAATGGAATGCGGAAGTCACTTGGGTCATGGAGGGGGCGATTTGTTCCATGGCTGTGTCTCAATTCAGGGGCTGCATCCTCATGAGGACCCAGCCTAGCTGGGCCGAGTAGGCCACGCACTCACAAGACCGGGTGGGCTGAGTGAAACTGCTGAAATGGGACGGTCTAGCCTTCAGGAGAGCCGGCATTGAAGTGGGTGGGGCGTTCTCTTGAAGTGGGTGGGAAGTTCTTGTGTGCCGCTTGGTGTGTGTGGAAAGAGAAGGGACGCCGCTAAAATATATTATTTATCTGAATACATGTATATATATTAGTATTTCTGAGCTTACTGTTTGTTAAGAACTGATTACAAATCAGCTTATAAGGGGCGATCTGTTAAAACCCAGAGTGGACCTACAAAATGCAAGCTGTCGAGTAGCTCAACTGGTTAATCAACCTGCGATTGGTGCAGAGATACTTTTCTCGAAGCTGGTTCGAATCTCACTCGGTACGGTTAAAACTTATTTTACGTTTGTCTTTTATTGGATAAAAAAATGAGGACTGAGATTAAAAGGAAGGAGTTTGTGAAACTCCTTCTTTTTTTTTATCCAATAAAAGACAAACGTAAAATAAGTTTTAACCGTACCGAGTGAGATTCGAACCAGCTTCGAGAAAAGTATCTCTGCGCCAACCGCAGGTTGTTTAACCAGTTGAGCTACTCGACAGCTTGCTCCTCACTGGTCCACTCTGGGTTTTAAAAGATTGCCCCTCAGAATATCCTTGCTACGCACGTGTAAAATAATCTGATTTGTAATCAGTTCTTCAGCTAACACAATTTTTTTTGTCGTTTCTGAAGTTAAATTTTAATGAGATATATTCGAGCTGAGGTTGTTTGAGATGACTAAATAAACAAAGGTTCAATGAATATTCGCGCTGAGGTTGTTTTTAAAACGAGCTGATGACTCAACAACACACAGCAGCCCGACTCTGCACGCAGAAAGTCCCACCCCCCCCGCGAAATCTCTGCTGGCGCTATGAATTCTGGGATAGCCTCCGTCTGGAAGGATTCACGAATGCATCCTTCGATTTCGGCAGGAAGTAGGCCGCATTCCTCGGCCGCATGAGGAGGAGTCTTCGAATTGGGACAGTCCTCCGCGCGGGGCAATGACGTATGCGGCCGACAAATGCGCACTCATGAGGATGCAGCCCCTGAATTGAGACACAGCCCATGGCTCTGTTTTACTGTCTGACTCTGCCTGCAGTAGCGCTCCGTCGCTGCCAGAGGGTGCAGCTCCACAAGGTTTCCATAACCGTTGTTTGGAACGATTGACCGCCTGTCGGTGAGATCAAAGAGTGTCAGAACTCTCTATATATATGGCTCTGGGTCTACTGTATCTCGCTTCTTCTACTTCTAAGTGTGACAAAAACAGCATGTGGTTTTCTTGACATTTCATAGTTTACACATGAAAAATAAAAGCACTCATCAAATTAATCAACAAAATGTTTAACAGTGATCTGAACATGGTCTATCAGTTCCCAAATATCTAATCACCTTGGAAAGTAAAATACTGATGAATAAAATTAATTAGAACACCTTGTCTGAAGCTTAGAAACTAAGATGATCAGATGATTTGGAAAAACAACTGCTTCCTTTCACATAACAATTTGTGTAGTTTTGCTTTTAGAGGTAAGAGAATTGTGTTGCTGTTAGAGCTTTATATAATTTGTTTTTATATAAAAGTAATCCGTTCCAGTTCCCTCTAGGGTTCTGTCACACCCAGACAACAACCGGTCTGACTACTAACGCCTCATCTCTCAGGAAAACTTGCCAGAAGTGAGTTGATTTTTGACATCTAGTCTGAACCCAGAAAAGGCCGTGATTCAAGCAGCTAACCATCAAATGTTACCCATCAAATTAGCAACTACTGTACTGTACTTTGATTTGTATTTTTTGTACTTTGTTGATATGTGCTGCTGATTAGCCATGCTATTGATTTATTTCATGCTGCTGTATTCATTCATTCTCATCTACTCACACAGACTCATGTTTGTGCTGCTGTTGTTCGGCATATTGTTTTGTACTTTTGGTGTTTAGCCGATTTCATAGTTTAGTGTATTACTTAGTTTATACCTTAGATCCTTAGTACTGTTTTTATACAATTTGTAATTGTGCTTTTGTTGGATGTAACTTGGACCCTGTGTACACAATTTGGTTCCACCTCATATGCCACAACATGTGATTCAAATGACCATAAAGTAACTTGAACTTGAACTGTACTTATCAGTTTATCATTTTTAAGCCTACACTTCTCCAAGAAGACCACACAAGCCTGGGCTACAGATCTGACATCTACTAACTCAAAAAGCCCCAGAAACATTGAAATAATTGTGTGTTTGGTGTCACTTAGGCTGTTTATACGACAACGATCCAATGAAATTTGATTTTTTTTCTCCCCCATTTCTCATTACAAGAAAACATTCTAGGTGCAATCTCTGTTTACACAGCAATGGTGGACATGGAAAAGGTGTGTTCCCTTGTCAGTCAGTCCACTCGGTGCAACATATGACTATGGGAATTGCGCCGCCGCGCGGTTCACCTGAAGTAATACATTCACGCCTTTATGGCAGGTGGGCGTCAGCGTCACCACAGAGGCACCGCCCTCTTGGTATAAAGACGCGTGCGCCCATCTACATTTCTCTTTTATGCCCTTCACCTCGCTTACACCTGAACTTTGTGGGACTCTCTGTGACAACATCGCTCGACTGGAGGTGAGCTCGCTCCCTACCCTGAGCGTTCAGAGAAATTTCCTGCGTACTGCTGGGCTAGTGAAAGCTAGCCCAGTGCCTTTTATTTAACCTCGAGGTTTTTTCTTCTCTCTTGGCAGCAGCTTCGCTCGATGGCGCTAACTACATCACTCGCTACCTAGCTAACGGAGTTAGCGGGCTAGCCAGCGAAAGCGACTCGACAAAGAGGACGTCTCCGGACCACGTTAGCACAGCTAACGAGCTCGACTCTTCTCAACCATGGCTCCAGAGAAGGGAAAGCAAAAATGCAAAAATTCTAAGAAGACCAGCAGGCCAGCAAGCCCCAGCTCCTGAGCCTGCCCCAGCGGCTGCGGCTACTCCCTTTTGGCGACGGATACCCACGAGGCCTGTCCCGTCTGCCTGGGGAAGTTGCATGCTAAGACGGCACTGGAATCCCCCGAGTCCTGTCCACACTGCAGCCAGATGCTTGAGGCTGTGAGGAAATGTCGCGTGGACATTGTTGCCAAGGCCATGCGTGGCACCGCGATACCACAAGACCCGGACCTCACAGAGGCGCTCACTCCCACACTGGAGCTTGAGGCCATTGAACTGGAGGACAGTGGACAAGCTGACTGGGGGGGACAGTATGGACATGGCGGTCCCCGTCGGGACTCCACCATCGAGTTTGACACGAGAAGCCCATTACTCGCAGACGAGCTCTCGCTAACAGTCTCGGGTGAAATTTCAGACGACAAAGCTGAGAACGAGGATGAGGGGGAAGAAGAAGACTTCTCCCAGAACCCAACGACAGCTCAGCCAAAGACAGATATCTCCATCCCCCCTCTGTTCGACTTGTGTCGCAGAGCGGCGGACACGCTACGGATCAGCTGGCCAGAACCCCCACCTCGACAACAAGTAACGAGGTTGGCGGGGAATTATTTCTTCGCCAAACAGCAGTCGGCCACGAGGCACAGGATGCCGATTTTTCCGGATTTCCTAACGGAGCTCACTCGCACCTGGGCTGAACCCAGGGCTCCCATGCCTCTGACTCTCTCTCAGTTCCTCAACGTTGCCGGCATGGAGGCAGCAGGAATCGCCACCATCCCGAAGATGGAGGAAACTCTGGCGGCCCACTTAGCCCCTAGGACGTCGGGCGCAAAGCCAACTCTGCCCAACAAAGCCTGACGCGCCTCTGCCTCCCAGCTCGACAAATGTTACCGAGCTCCGGGCCTCGCGGTCCGTACCATGAACCCTTCGGCCATGATGTAGGCCTACTTGGCAGAGAAGCTGCAAGATCTCCAGCAAACAACAAATTAAAAGGCTGCGGCAGAGATCCTCGAGGAAGCCCGCAAGGCGACTGACTTCATCCTCCGGATGATGGGGACCACGGCCATCTCTCAGGGGAGATGCATGGCTGAAGTGGTCATCGCCCAGCGCCATCTGTGGCTGACCTTGACAGACCTGCCGGAGGGCCAGCGGTACCCCTTTCTTCACCAGCCGAGACCCGCAGCAGGACCGCCTCAGGCTGGCTAGGCATGGGCCAGGAACAGGTTCGTTCCTTACCAAGCGGTTCTGCCAAGGTCTTCTTCGACTAACCGGGAAAGAAGGAAGAAGTTGGCCTGACGAAACTGGACCACTTCACAGTTTTACAGGTTCGTCCGCCCATGTGGTACGGGAACCCAGACTTTTAAACCCAGACTTTATGTGTGAAAAGCAGCAAAAAGCTGGTGACATTTGTGTATGCCCAAAAAAAACACGTTTCTGCTGTGTGTGTAAAAAAGACGCTTCGTTCTTTAAAACACGAAAATAAAGTACCAAAAGCCCAAACTGCCCTGTGTCTTGACTCAAAAAAAAAAAATAAAATAGCACAATTTTTATGAAAACAGTCACGATAAAAGGAGAGAACAATCACCTCTCCTCCCTCGTGAAAAACTAAGTGTCAGGACAGACAATGAGCCTCAGTGAGGCGTCAGGGGTCTGTCTGCAGCAGGCAGACTTCCTGGCGACCGCTGGTGGACAGGTCAGCTTGTCGAGGGCCGAGCGGGGGGCAACTGCTCCCCCTCCCGCACCCACGACACACGAACAACCCAGAATACACATGCCTCACAGGCTCAGCGCACACGCTCAGGCCTGGGAGGCGTGTCATCCAAACACGTGGGTCATGTCAACAGTCTGTCAAGGCCTCCGGCTGCAGTTCCACAAGAGGCCACCCCCATTCACGGGGGTGCTGCTGTCAAACATAAACCCAGACCGTGCACACGTCTTGAGGGAGGAAATCTCAACAATGTTGTAGAAAGGAGTGATAAATATTGTTCCAACACACAATATACATACAGGTCACTATAGCAAGTACTTCCTTGTACCAAAGTGAGACCAGGGATTAAGGCCTATACTGGATCTCAGAGCACTGAACAGAAGGATAAGAACATACAAATTCAGGATGCTCACGCTGAGACAGGCGATCCAGTCAGTGAGACCGGGGGATTACACCTGTACAGTCGATCTGAAAGATGCATTTTTCCACGTGTGCATCTGGCCACGACACAGAAAATATCTCCGCTTTGCATTCAAAGGAAAAGCTTATGAATTTCTGGCTCCCTTTCGGATTAAAAACTGTACCAAGATCATTTACAAAATGTCTGGATGTAGCCTTATCCCCACTCAGGGGTCAAGGGGTCAGAGTTATGAATTATCTGGACGATCTGTTAATCCTCGCCAACGACAGAGCACAAGCCCAGCAGCATTCACAGATGGTGATGACTCACCTGGAGGCTCTGGGCTTCGTCATAAACCTGCAGAAGAGCAATCTGATACCATCCCAGATTACCGTATTTTTGAGAGTATAGGTCAACTCCATTCTGTACAAAGCATGGCTCTCAGAGACTCAGATTTCATCCATCCGTCTCTGCCTGGCACGCTTTCAGCTGGGCCAGAGAGTGTCTCTCAAACAGTGTCAGCATCTCCTGGGCCTCCTGGCAGCAGCAATCATCTGTATGCCTCAGGCCTTATTAAAAATGTGTGCTCTGCAGATATGGCTAAACAAGCAAATGTATCCTACCTCCTTCAGGCAGGCAGAGAAGATACTGATCAGCCCAGAGTGCGTGACAGCCCTGGAACCCTGGAAGGCCCCTTCAGTGTTCACAACAGGCGTCCCGCTGGGACGAGTACTGTCTCGTGTGGTGATCACCACAGACACTTCAAAGACAGGTTGGGGAGTTTCTACAGAAACTAGCATGCACAAAGGGTCTGGAAACAGCAGGAGGCAAGGTTCCACATCAACTTCCTAGAACTGAAAGCTGTTTTTCTGTCCATGAAGCACTTTTACAAGAAGGGACTGATTACAAAACAACACATCTTGATAAAATCAGACAACCGGACGACAGTGTCCATCAACAGAGAAGGGAGGACAAGGTCCCAACCCCTCCCCAGCTTGACACACAAGCTGCTCACGGGGTATAGCCCCCGAATATTGTCGCTAAGAGTGACGCACTTCCTGGGCGAGCTAAACCA
Organism: Garcialebias charrua; assembly: GCA_038048925.1. Lineage (NCBI taxonomy): Eukaryota > Metazoa > Chordata > Actinopteri > Cyprinodontiformes > Rivulidae > Garcialebias > Garcialebias charrua. The sequence continues at coordinate 4,967 of JBBPBX010063435.1, read as the reverse complement.
CGGGGCAGATGCTCTCTCCAGATGGCCACTGCTAGCCTCAGAGTGGAGGCTGAACCCGCATATCGTGGACCAGATCTGGGCATGTCATACGGGTGGGCATCCCTCAATCTGTTCGCCTGCAACAGCAGAACGCACTGCATCCTGTACTTGTCAATAAAGGAAACAGACGCACCGCTGGGAACAGATGCTCTGGCACACAACTGGCCAACAGGGGTGCTATATTACGCGTTCCCCCCTGCCCCCCTGATTCAGGCGACGCTGGAACGAGTACGCAGGGGAGCTCTTTCCTTGATACTCATAGCTCTCAGATGGCAACAGAAACCGTGTTTCCCAGAAATGATCTCACTGTTGTCAAGGACACCATGGCAGCTGCCCCCATACAGGGAACTGCTGACTCAGGTCCACGAGCTGCTCCTTCACCCACATCCAGAACTGTGGCAACTCTCGGCTTGGCCACTGAGAGGAACTGGCTGATGGCCTCCGGCCTCCCCGGTAACGTCATAAATACAATACAGGGAGTGAGAGCCCAGTCAACTCAGACTCTCTACGCTCGCAAATGGCATGTTTTTGAGGCCTGGTGTCTGGAGAGGAATATTATCTCATATTCCTGTGACCTGGTCTAGCTCCTCACTTTTCTACAAGACCTGCTGGAGAAAGGCCGCTCTTTCTCCACCATTAAGGTCTTTTTGTCAGCCATCTCAGCGTGCCATGAAGGCTAGGGAGGCAAGTCACCCGGCGCCCACCCTCTCATGATACGGTTCATGAAGGGCGTACTGAGAAAAAGGCCTCCCAATAGGACTTTGGCCCCAGACTGGGACCTACAGTTAGTCATGGATGCTTTGTGTGAGCCTCCATTTGAGCCTCTTAGCAGCATTAAGATAGGTCTGTTATCTTATAAAACGGCTTTACTCCTAGCTCTTTGCTCAGCTAAACGTGTGGGTGACCTCCATGCTTTATCTATTGTATGTTTTGCCAATCCAGCGGCTGGCAGAGCTCTTTCAAAGCAGCGCCTCTCACACTGGGTGGGTGACTAAGGTCATTAAAAGAGCGTACAATTGCAAAGGTCAACAGGTGCCCTCTGGGGTACACGTCCATTACACTCGAGGCTTGGCTGTCTCATGGGCTCTTTTTAAGGGTGTGCCATTGGCAGACATCTGTGCGGCTGCCAATTGGGCCTCCACAAACACGCTTGTGTAACAGTTATGGGCTATGCAACTAACTGCGGCTACAAGAGCAGCATCAGAAGATGGTTCTTTTAAGGAGCCTGAGGTGTGAATGAGGACAGGAGACAATGGTTTTAGTTTAGGTGAATGTATTAGTGATTTAAAAGCAGAAAAAAACAACAGACAATTACAAATGCACAGTGAGACACAAATGTCCTCTGAATGAATAAAGTTCCAAGTTCATAAAGTTCTGGTCCTTTTCCTAGCTCGCCATCCTTAGATCCAAAGAGGATCTGATCCATCAAGGAAGAGAAAACAATGGAGAAAAAAAACCCGACCTGAAAGGCCAGAAAACCCATTAAGTATTTTATCAAAACCAATCAGGTACAAAGCATATAAAAAATTAAATATTAAATGCAAATGCAATTATTAAATTCCTAATGATTAAACTAATCATCAATTCCAAACATTTCAATCAGGTAAAGTTAACCATAATTTAAATAAAGTAAAATCAAAAGAACATCAATCATTTTTCAACTAATCAAGTTAAGATTGAAATTGAAAAGTTGAATCAAAGTTGAAAAGTTGAATCAAAGTTCTTATTTCAACTAATCAAGTTAAGGTTGAAATTGAAAAGTTGAATCAAAGTTCCCATTTCAACTAATCAAGTTAAGGTTGAAATTGAAAAGTTGAATCAAAGTTCCTATTTCAACTAATCAAGTTAAGGTTGAAATTGAAAAGTTGAATCAAAGTTCTTATTTCAACTAATCAAGTTAAGGTTGAAATTGAAAAGTTGAATCAAAGTTCTTATTTCAACTAATCAAGTTAAGGTTGAAATTGAAAAGTTGAATCAAAGTGCACTTTCAAAATAATCAATCAAGAAAACAAATAATTTGTCAATAAATATACTGCGCAGTATCAACTTAAATGTACATTCCATTTTGATCATGTCCATACAAAAGTGTCAGAGCTCACACAAAATCAGAAATTGATTACCTTCTGGAAGAGAGTGGAGCATACTAAACCATAATCAGCTGTTGTAATCCTGGTGATGATCCAGGTAACAAACACCAACAATTCTAATAAAACAATGCTCCAATAAGCAATCAAGCAGACATTTCATGCTAAAACAATAGTGCTTTCAGATGACAAACTCACCAATTAATCAAATCAGTGGATGCAAAGATTTGTATGACTTTGCCATGAAGACTCCAAACAGCCAGCCACAATCACAGTGAACAGGTGATGCAGTTCAACAGTGCACTGGAGGAGGCGGGGCTTTAAATAAGTTGGCAGAGTTTGGGGCAACACAGGAAGTGGGCCCGCCAAAATAAAAGACTTTACTAATTAAGGGTTACAGGTTCCCCCCCTAAACTCATGTACGTCCTCGTACATGCAAGCGGCTGGTGACACACCACATTGTCACATGAGTTAGAGATCACAGAGGGCTCATTCAGTTCCAAAGCAGATGTAAGGGCTGTGCTGAGTCCTTGAAACAGGGACTGGATGCTTTGTAGAAGCGGATGCCCAAGTTTTGAATACTGCAGACGAGATGGTTGCTGACGTATTCGAGTCGAGCAGCGGACAGGTGGTTTAGGATCTGGACTGGAGAGGTTCGAAGCAGCAACATCACTTAACATGCTGGTTTGTTCTGGAGAAGATGCAGATTCCTGGTGAGGAGAGATAGGTCCTGATAGAGAGGAGGGATTTTCCTCGATAGGATCTGAGTTGGCAGAATCTGGTTCATCTTCAGCTGTTTGTTCCATGTCCAGTTCAGCAGTGGGTTCAGGTCCAGACTCAATTTCCTGTTCCTCACCAACAGTTCCTTCCATACAGCTCTGTGAGTGCTGGCCAGGCGGATCCACAGGCATAGGAGCGACAGTAGGTGCAGGAGCAGGTAAGTCAACCTCAGTTGTAATTCTGGTGAGATAAGAGCTGGAGTAATCAGGTAAATCAGGTAAGGATAGTTCTTCATTTTCAGGATCTGGAAGATCTACATTTTCTGAAGTCACTGGTGCAGTCACAGTTGTTGGTTTCCTTTGTTCTGGTTTGGAGGCTGGAGACAAGTAGCCACAAGGCAACAGCAGGTCACGGTGGAGGGTTCTGATGGGACGATCTTTGCCTTCTGGTTTAACTGTGTATACTGGAAGAGTGCCGGCTTTCTTCTGAATAATATACACATCCGACTCCCACCGGTCTGCGAGTTTGTGCTTGCCTCGTAGTTTGACATTTCTAACCAGAACTCTATCTCCAACTGAGAGTTCTGCAGCTGTAACTTGCTTGTCAAATCTGAGTTTGTTTTTCAACATGACTTTTTCAGAGTTTTCCGTTGCAATCTTGTAGCTTTCTTTGAGATGTGACTTAAGCTTTTCAACATATTGTGAATGAGATGTAGAAGTTTTCTCAGACACAGGCAGTCCAAAAGCTAAGTCAACAGGAAGACGGGGTTGCCGACCAAACATCAATTCGTATGGAGAGTATCCAGTGACATCATTTCGGGTACAGTTGTAAGCGTGTACCAACGGTTTCACAAAGTCTTTCCAGTGAACTTTATCTTCTTCTTTCAGCGTACCCAACATGTTTAAAAGTGTTCGGTTGAATCGCTCCACAGGATTGCCACGGGGATGGTAAGGGGTGGTCCTGATCTTTTTTATTCCTGTGATCTGACAGAGCTCCTTGATAGTGTGAGATTCAAAATCAGTACCTTGATCACTATGGAGACGCTCCGGTATTCCATAATGGACAAGGTAATTCTCCCACAGGGTTTTTGCTACAGTTTTAGCTCTTTGGTTTGGGGTTGGCACTGCAACAGCATATTTTGTGAAATGATCAGTTATCACCAGAACATTTTTTATGTTGCTTCGGTCAGGTTCTATTGAAAGAAAGTCCATGCAGACAAGTTCGAGTGGTCTTGAAGTTTTGATGTTAACAAGGGGTGCTGCTTTCTCAGGTTGTGCTTTTCTTCGGATGCATCTCTCACAGTTCTTGAGTTTGTTACAGACATCAACTGCCATACGTGGCCAGAAGAACCGTGATCGGACGAGGTCCAGAGTCCTCTCTGTACCTAAATGTCCCATCTGGTCATGAAGCTGGTTGAGGACCTCAGCCCTCCATTCCTCTGGAAGTACAAGTTGGTAAGTAAGCTCACCTCCAATATTACGTCTCCTGACAAGAACATTATTATGGAGCTCCAGACGTGTAAGCTCTCGCAGGAGTAATGGTAGGTCGGGGAGCTGTTCCCTCAGACTTGGCGGTGGGTTTTCCCCTCGTTCCAACTGAGCGATGATGTGCTGAATGACTGGATCGGCTCGTTGTTTGTCAGCAATTTCACCTTCAGAAAAACATGGCACAACAGGTGAAGCGAACTGCAGATCATTAACAAAACTGTCGGGTAAACTGTCAGTGTTAATGGAGAGAGTTTGCACAAGAGCAGCAACCTGGTCCAGGTTAGGTGAGCTGTACACCAGTTGCCTTTCACATATTGCTTGAACCGAGTGCTGGTCAATGGAGATACAGGATGGATGTTCCAGATGTTGTTCAGTAAACTTCAGTATTCTTTCTTTCTCTTTCAGAGATAAAGGATCAGCCACCTGTTCAGCATGAGGTCGCCGAGAGAGACCATCAGCATCTGCATTCAACCTGCCAGCTCGATAATTGATCTTAAAAGAAAAAGTAGAAAGAGCTGCAAGCCACCTATAGCTTGTAGCATCCAATTTAGCAGAAGTTAGCAGATATGTCAGTGGGTTGCTATCTGTAACCACCGTGAATTCGGATCCATACAGGTAGTCATAGAATTTTTCTGTA
>JBBPBX010063434.1:5010-20535 GCA_038048925.1 Garcialebias charrua | reverse complement strand
TAGTTGTGACCCTTATTTTTTGGGGTGGGCTGTAACAAAACAATCAACATTATTAATGTGTAAAACATGTCACAATAACATAAAATACAATTCTTTGTATTAATGTTGTTTTTTTAAAGATCAAAAGGAAGTTTGCCAGTAGGGGTGTAGGAAAAAATAGATTTTTCAAAGACTCTGGATTCTTAGTCCTGGCAATTCAGAATCAATTCTAAATGCTCCAAAATCAATTTTTAAACATGTTTAATTTTACCCTGATGCATGCTCAATAATCCAGGTACAAAAATCTAAAAAAGCTAAGTCTGGTATTCAGCTCAGTCTTAACACCCTCTCACAAGCTATGTTTACATGGGCAAAATTCTGTGACCGGATTGAAATGTGCTCTGATTGCATAATTAGATAGCACCGTTTACATGGGCACAATCCGTTCATGACGAGTGTTTACATGCAGCAGGCTTTTATTCTGATCAGAAGTTCTGACATGCGCAGAGTGGTACACTCCCCTTAAAAAAAAAAAACGAAGAGGAAGTTACTTTCGTAAAAACCACAGAAGAAGAAGTTACTTCCGGGACGAAAGTACGCGTCCAAAATGGACCCGCACCAGATTGTAATGACAGCGATGCAGTTTTTACTGCACTCCCTGAATGAACTACAGGTGAAGCAGCGCGTGCTTTTAGTTTTTTTATTCACAGGATGAGAGCGCTGGACGTCCTCTGTCCTCCAAGCTGTCGTGGACAACAACGTTTGGTAAGATAATAAAAACGCTGTATGCTAATAAACTTTTTGTCCTTTCCTTTTCTACCTGTCTGCGTGATACTGTCTGTATTTGTTATTAATTACTATTCTTCATCTGTTTTCCTGTTTCTGGAGCATCAGTGTCACGATGCCAGGCAGTGCCCATGATGTCCTGCGCCACTCAGACCTCTATCAAAGGGCTCATCTGTTGACAAAAGTAAGGCTAATAGTACTGTATTTACTATATTGTATTTAGTATTACTACAACGATTACAGCTAAGAAGTATCTCAAAGTAGAGATGCTTAGCTGTAAAGTTTTATTTAAAATAAAATGTTTGAACCATGTCTTTAAACAAATAGTTAAATGTTGCCAAAATGTAAGGCTAACATTTACTATACAGTATTGTATTTAATTTTACAACTATTACAGCTAAGTATATCAGTAGACATACTTAGATGTAAAGTTTTCTTTCAAATAAAATTTGTTTGAACCATAACTTTAAACAAATAAAAAGTTGAACACTAAATATTGGCATGTCCTTTTTTGCAGTCTGTGAGGAACATTGAAGCAAAGGACGTCCGTCTCTTCATTGTTGGTGATCGTGCCCGCTGTTGGACTGGCTCGTCAAAGGATACGCAAACTGTCCTCGTCTGACTCCTCAACAAGTCATTTAATGTTTACCTTTGCTCAGTCAGGTGGAGGTAGAGATGACCGGGTTTCTGAAGTCACAGTGGAGAGTTCTTCTAAAAAGATACTGTACTTATGTATTTGTGTTCACATGCAGTTAACATTTGTATAAAATTATTATCACAATAAACAACTGCAAGTAATACTAGTGAACATCTGAGCTCTTTAATGGACCAAACATTTTAACACATTCTTGTAAACAGTTGAAATTGCTTGTTTGAAACATGTTTCATTCTTAGTGCAATTTGAGGTGTATCAGAAAAACATAAAAATTAAACGTTCAAAACGTTTGTACAAAACAGACGATGTGCACAGATCACATCTTGTAATGATAACAAAAAATTTCTTTGGTCATTTAAAAACTACAGTAACCTGTAATTCAGTAACTTCTTTATCAACTCATCACATACTTTCACAATTTCAATGTATGCATGTGATTTCGGAAAACAAAATTGGTGACAAAATAATCGATTTTACTTCCAAAATGTATGTTTCTGTATCCTGATAGAACAGCAAATGTGTTTTTATCCTGTGAGTCATGCAGAAACTCAGAGTCCTTATTAAACCACCTGACTGTATTAAGTTAGGACATCTTAATTGTACCATAAACTATCAATCCTAATGTCTGTGTAAAAAATACATTTACAGATCTGTCAGTGCACAAAGAAACATGGTTGTGGAGAATTGAAACATTTTCAAATCAGTTTTGAGTTGTTCTAAAGCACATGTGTGAACTTCTTGGGATTCCTAAGACGTGGGACTTGCATCTTCTGCCACCTGCCACCATCACCTGCCACCATCACCTGCCACCATCTTCTGCCACCATCACCTGCCACCTGCCACCATCACCTGCCACTGTCTGTTGTGTGCTGCTGCCAGCTGCCTCTTCAAAGCTGGACTCATCATCTGAAAAACAAACAAAATAAAGTTTAACTGGACCCCTGATATGTTGAAATGTGTTAGGTTAATTATCTGGTTAGTTGGAGTTTTAATGTACAATACAGTATACTGTAGTTCTATGCTAGCACTACAGCTACTCTTATTTCTTATTATAATTACATTTTTTTAACATATTTGTTGTTTCTAATTACTCCAGGTAATACAGTACAGAGGGTTAATGTGTTTTGAAGAGTCTAACTTACCAGAAAGGATGCTTTGCTCCTGGTTAGCTTCCTCTCCTCAGATTCCTCTCCTCATAAGATCCACACCGCTGCCTGCTGTGTTGGAAGTGGCAGATCTCTCATCAGTTCATCAACACGTAAAATAAAAAAGTGGTGGGGTCGTAGCCACTTGTCCCGTTTTTGTTTTTAGCTTTGTAGCACTTAGCTTTAAGCTCTTCCAGCGATCTCCAGCTTCTTCCAGCTTTTCATGTACTTGTTTGAATAACTACACGTTCGGTCAAGGCGTTCGATAGTTTTGAGCTATTTTAACGTTTCCATTACAAATGTTGCATCGCTCACCGACCAGTTTTACTTCCCCACCATGCGTTAGCATCTACCCACTAGCCAGCCCAGGCGGAGAAGTAAACACGAGGGGGGAGAGGGAGGGAGGGATGGGGGTGCGCGCAGCGCACATGCGCAGTCAGGACAGTTTCCCACAGTCCGGTAAAAGGAACAGATCATGTGTTTACATGCGCACACATCGGGCTACGGATCGGAGTAAACCACCCGTTTCGAACGGATCGCAAATTAGGTCGGATCACGCCGAATACACAAAAAATAACCCGACCGGGGTGTTTACATGACGGACTTTTGATCCGTTCGGCCGTTTGATCCGATTACTTGTGTCCATGTAAACATAGTGACAGTGGATCAACCAGTTGGCTGATGACAGCCGAAACCAGCTGCTCACATGATGGAGGACCATCAGCCTAACAATGGATCGTTAGCACCCTGATGGTTGTTTGCTATTCACAGAGGGCTGAGTGATACCAGCAATGACAGCATTATTGTCCCCCTCTTATAATGCTTGAGTTAAAGGTTACTACACTTTGGTAGGCTGAAGTCTGTTTTTGTCTGTATATTTTGAATTATTTGTATGTGATGGACTGGAGACCTGTCCAGGTGTCCCACGCCTCTCGCACAGTGATGACTGGACATGGACACCAGTGAGCCCCATGACTCTTAAAGGAAGAAGTGGTTAAAGATGATGGATGGATGAATTATTTGTTCCTATATTTTTATTTTATTGTTTTAGAGGAATCCAGGCAACTAAGCTAACCTAATACAGTACTGGTAATTCAAGTTACAGCATTTAATGCATTCCTGTATTATTTGTTTGTATTTTTGGTATGAATATCAAATGATTCAAAAACTTTGATAAAGTACAGAACCTACAATTATTGTTTTAAATAAATGTTCTATTTGTTTACATTGTTGTTAATGTTTTCAGTTTAAAATTATTGTTTTAAATAAATGTTCCATTTGTTTACATTGTTGTTATTCTCAGTTTAAAATTATTGTTTCAAATAAATGTTCCATTGGTTTACATTGTTGTTTAATATTCTCAGTTTAAAATTATTGTTTTAAATAAATGCTCCATTTGTTTACATTGTTGTTTATTCTTTTCAGCTTGTCAGTTACAAAGCTGAAACTAAATTTATGACCATTTTAATAGAAAAATCATTTTTGAATCAAAAATTGTTTCTGAATCGAAAAATTGATTTTGAATCGAATCGTGATACCAAAAATCGGAATCAAATCAATTCTCCAGACACTGAGAGATTCATACCCCTATTTGCCAGCAAAGCTGAAATTCTGCACACCTTCCTAGGCAGAGTCTGTGTTGACAGTCAGTTCTGGGGGTTGGGTTAACGCAAATTAATGTAAATGAACAGCAATTGTTAACACCCCCAGGTAATGCTTCTGGAATGGGGACATTCTTCCAAAACTTTGAAGCCTGTTTTCTCCCTAATCTTATTTGCAGATTGCCAACATTGAAATGGCTGTATCTTCTTCATTTTTTTTTTGAGCGACATGTGTTTGGCATCATCGGATAGCTTAGAACCCACACTTTAAGATTCTGTAAATAACTCAAAATGACCCAGGGGAGACTTGTTCCTGGTTTTGCCACGGCCAGTCACATATGCTTCTTTGACCTGCTCTAACATGTAAAATACCAGCACAACAATCTTGTAGATGTTAAATTAGCTTTTCAGGCAATTTGACTCGGCGGTCATTTTGCAGTGAGATTGCCTCAGCTTGTGCAACGTAATCTGGACCGGGTCCTTATCAGAACCACCAGACACTTCCCACACAGCGAGACAGATCCCCACCAAACTACTTATAGCGTTTCAAAAGTTGAACAAATAACAATTTCAGCTTCAAATGTCATTAACTGCAGTCCTGCAATCGTTCTGAACACTTTTCCAGCCAAAATAATTAATCTGTTAGAGTCTAAAACTTGGATCCCAATATGCAAACATGACGTTACAGTTCACGAGAGATCACAGTTTTATCAATAAACTTTCAGAACCACGTACGAGGCCACCAGATGTAAGGGAACATGAGGGAGACCATATATTGTGTCTTTAAACACATATAGTGCCACCCAGATGTAACTAAAGGATTTTAACAGGGGTCAGTATTAAGCTGACCTCTTTATCCTTAATTAATCTACTTATTCAGATTGAATAGTAGTTTCACGGATTCTTTTCTTTTTCAGTTTATTCAATATTTCTGTGATCTTTGTGATGGATAAATAACCATAGCCATTAAGTGACAGAAAACGGTGATTTTAGTTTGGTATGCCAGGAGACACTACCATTTATTTAAAATAAATCAACTAAAATCAACATTATTACACTTGATTGACAGGATTTCACTTTCTTGCAATTTAACACGCATCAACACACTTAATGTAACACAACAGACAAATATGATGTTAAATATTTAGTCTGAGGGCTCTTTAGCTTAAAGTAGTTTCCAGCTTAGATTGAGAGAAAAAGATAGGAGGAAGATGGGAGATGGTTTAAAGGAAATTATCTTGAGCATGATACCAAAAGTGACACTTCCATCCGACTTCTGCTAAAATCCAGGTACGTTTTGTAAACAGCTCTTTACCTTTCGACGACGAGTCTGATAAAGAAATGACACCAGCCTTCAGATGCACAGAGTCCTTTAGTCCCAGCACGTCCAAAACTGGTTCTAGTTTACGTTTCAACGTCTCCTGGTTTCCGCTTGGTCATCAGAGAATATGTCAGCTCCTGGCCTCTGACTTCAAGATAAACTTATTCCAGGAAGGAATAAACAAAGTTTTGAGCTTACGCTCGTTCGAAGTGGACCCATAACAACATGTTATCAGTCCCAGCTGGATGACGAGTCCTTAGCGCGTGACTGGTGGTCATTCAGCTCTTTGGGAAGGTTCACATCTCTTTTGAAGCTCCCAGAAACTCTTAGCGTTCAGCAAAAGTTAGAACTTAAAAAGATCATGAGATGAGAGATGAGACTTGTGTCTCTTTCATTGGTCCGTGGACCAGTCGAGCAATTCACTTGCCGTTATCACGACCCAAGGTTACAGCCCGAGCAGAGGGAAATTGTTTAGGAAAAGACAGAGCAGCTGGAGCCCTTTCATGAAAAACAACAGATTAACTGTCTTCTGACTTTCTAAACAAAACCGTCCGGTCTCTGTGACCCGAGACTTCACCTTTAACACAGCAGTGAACACAGTTTAACTCTTACAGAATAACACAGCTTAAAAGCACACATCATGAAAATGACAAAAGTTATTCTTTTGATCACATCAGCCTAAAATCAAAGATAGAAATAGTCTCTTTTAGTGACTATGTTCTCAGATTACAGCTAATGGAATGATTTTGTAGTAAATGTCTTGCTTTACTGAGAGGTCAGTAAAGGTCATCACTGGACAGTTCAAAAACCTTAGTTTGACCCTGGGTAGGTCCACTACAAGACCATGGCCTCGGATTTGGAGGAACTGATCCTCATCCCGGCCGCATCACACTCGGCTGCAAACCGCTCCAGTGAAAGTTGTAAATCACGAACTGATGAAGCCAGTAGGACCACATCATCTGCAAAAAACAGAGAAGCGATTCTAAGGTCACCAAAACGGATCCTCTCAACACCTTGGCTGCGCCTAGAAATTCTGTCCATAAAAGTTATGAACAGAATCGGTGACAAAGGGCAACCTTGGCGGAGTCCAACTCTCACCGGAAACGAGCCTGACTTACTGCCGGCAATGCGGACCAAGCTCTGACACCGGTCGTACAGGGACCTAACAGCCCTTATCAAAGGGCCTGGTACCCCATACTCCCGGAGTACCTCCCACAGAACCCCCCGAGGGACGCGGTCGAATGCCTTCTCCAAGTCCACAAAGCACATGTAAACTGGTTGGGCAAACTCCCACGCACCCTCCAGGACCCTGTTGAGGGTGTAGAGCTGGTCCAGTGTTCCACGACCAGGACGAAAACCACATTGCTCCTCCTGGATCCGAGCTCCATTTACCATTTACCATTAATTCCAAATCTTTTTACCATCCATCACAAAAATAACAAAACATGTACTGTATATCCACATCAAACCTCGAAGCAGAAGGGACCAGTATGTATTGAAAATAATACACTGAGCACAATTTCTATTTCTGCATAAACCATTTGGATGTTAGCAGAGTAACAGATTAAACTTTGTTTTGATAATCTGAACCATTTTGATTGGACACAAAATATAGTTGGGGAATAAATCAGATGGATGGATGAGTAAATTAAAAACACAAATCCCATAAAGAAGAAACAGGACCACAATCTTTGACTTTAGGCACTGTAGTTGGTAAAATAATATTAGATAGCAGCTGAATGACTTATTTGGTTAAATTTTGACAAAGGTATGGACAATATTGTAGTCTAACTTCCTGGAAGTTAAAACAAATTGAATACAAAAAGGCACAAACCTTTAAATGCATTTCAATGCTTTTCAGGTGCTCAGTTTAGTTTAGTCTCTCACCGTTTTCCCATTTTAGCTTTATTCTGTTGCTTTGTTATTTTGCCTATTGATATTGCTTTTATTCTTTTCCTCTCTGCAATGATAACAACTTTAGAAAGTGTGCTAACGAGCCAGAGGCCAAATCCCTGCTGGGAAGTAAATGAATAACATTTACAGCTTGAAATGTTGAACCACAGTGCCATTGAGATGCTGAGAGCAAGTGGGACTACTTCTTCTAAAATGAACTGCAAACTCGAACTGTACGTATTTAAATTTATGCTGACAACTTGGTGAAAACTAAGTTTATTAATTTGGATATTTCAGTCACAGATACAGAAACACATATTGGTGCTTTTTCAGCACTTTACACAGCTAAACGGCTCTTAGCTCAGATTCTAGCGTGTTTGTGGACGTGCTAAACAAAAATGCAAAGTGATTCTTCCTTATAATTCTGATAAATGATGCACTGAAGGCACTTGCAGCACTTTTATCCTCTCTCTGTAACTTCTCACCTACTGTCCATTTTTACAACACTTGCAATTTTTCTTCCTCCTCACCTCAGCCCCGTGCTTTCAGTTGAACAATGGGTGCCATTTGAGCCACACGGTGAATCTGAAAAGAATCGTCTCCTCTCTCTGAAGCTTTTTTTCTTGTATTTCTTTTTACACAAACATTTTAAAAATACAAATGTCTACATTTACAAGAGCAACTGAACAGCTGCTGTGTCAGGATATTCAACTTCTGATAATGCTTCCCAGTAAATGAATATATAAATATTCAGTAGTCCCTCATTTATTGTGGGGGATCTGTACCCTGAAGCCCCATGATAAGTGAAAAACCACAAAGTAGTTTATTATATATATAAAAGGGGTTGTAAATCCTTCCCACGTTCTTGCAATATTCTAAACAATGTTTCTAAATGGTCTAAAAGAGCACAGCATGTCATGATTTCAGCTCTCTGCCTCTGGCTGCATTCTCGGCTACACCTACTTCTGCTCTGCACGGAAATCAGCTGATCAGCTACAGGAGGAAGATTCTCCCACAGCTGTGATCTGCACATTGGCGATAAATCATTTAAAATAATTTACTTTGAATAAAAAGTCCATGCAGATCATGTGGCTCATCCATCAAACAGCCAATTTTGTGTCATGCCCAGTCTTACTTTGAAAAACCGTGATAGAGCGAGTCCGTGAAAAATGAACTGCGAAGTAGCGAGGGACTACTATAAACTTTACTACCATTCAAAATTGTACAGTGCACCATGCAAAATTGAACTTTTTTATTTATTTATCCACATCAGTGGAGTATAGGAATAATTTAATTTCATAGACTTGGTGTTTAGAGCAAAAGATGCAATTCTTGTGTGGATACAACAAGTACTGTTCAAATGTTAGCGAATGTTCCTATATACACCTAGACATGATACATTTATACATGCACGTACAGATATCTACATATATGTATAAATGCACAATATGCATCAACATTTTAATGATTAATGTAAAGTTCAAGATGTGAGCAACAGTATGGTTTCATGCCAAGAAAGAGCACTACAGATGCCATCTTTGATTAGAGAATGCTGATGAAGTACAGAGGGGGTCAGAAAGAACTCCATTGTGTCTTTGTGGATTTAGAAAAAGCATATGACAGGGTGCCAAGAGAGGAGGTGTGGTATTGCATGAGGAAATCTGGAGTGGCAGAAAAGTATGTTAGACTGGTACAGGACATGTATGAGGACAGCAGGACAGTGGTGAGATGTGCTGTAGGAGTGACAGATAGCTTCAAGGTGGAGGTGGGAGTGCATCAAGGATCGGCTCTGAGCCCCTTCTTGTTTGCTCTGGTGATGGACCGACTAACAGATGAGGTCAGGCAGGAATCCCCATGGACTATGATGTTTGCAGATGACATTGTGATCTGTGGTGAGAACAGGGAACAGGTGGAAGAGAACTTGGAGAGGTGGAGGTATTCACTTGAAAGAAGAGGAATGAAAGTCAGCCGTAGTAAGACAGAGTACATGTGTGTGAATGAGAGGGAGGCCAGTGGAACAGTGAGGCTACAAGGATCAGAGGTCACAAAGGTGCAGGACTTCAAGTACTTGGGGTCCACTGTCCAGGAAAATGGGGAATGTGGTAAAGAGGTGAAAAAGAGAGTCCAGGCAGGATGGAGTGGATGGAGAAAAGTTTCAGGAGTGATTTGTGACAAAAAGGTGTCAGCAAAGGTCAAAGGAAAAGTTTACAAGACAGTGGTGAGACCAGCTATGTTGTATGGTCTGGAGACAGTGGCATTGACAAAAAGACAGGAGAAAGAACTGGAAGTGGCAGAAATGAAGATGCTGAGGTTCTCCTTAAGCCTCCAGTAGACCTGAGCGTCCTGCCTTTACGCCACTCTACGCGCGCATTCTGTGCGCATGCGTTCGCTGTTATAGCTTTTTTTTTTTTAAATGCTCGCGTTTTCGCTCCAAATCCTTGTTGTACTGTGAGCAGCTCCAGCTGTCCCCTCTGCAGCTGCGCGCAGAGGGGACAAACTGAGGTCGCTGATTGGTCACTTGCTGACACGCCTACTGAAATGATTGACAGCTCAGTCAGAAAACTCGAGAACTCATCATGAGCAGCCCGCTGCGGTGTTCTGCTGCGGTGTTTCTACTTTATATGTTGTAAAAAGTTCTAAGAAATAAAAATAATAACAGGGAGCGCTTTTCCTGCAGCCCACCGCCCACCAGGAAATATATAAAACCTCCCGCAGCCAGGTAGGACCTGAATTCATTCATTTCAGTCATCGAGTGAACGGAGGAAGAAGCGATTACTTGACTTTTGGCAAAAAAACAAAAGAAAAGGCCCGATCAGCGATAAAGAAGAGGAATTTAATTCATTTGTGTAACATACAAAACAGTCCGGCGCCGGGGAAGTTTATGGTCAGACACCGCTCAAGCGTACGCGGTCGTAAAAAAAAGAGCTTTGCGCGTTTGTGCCCGAGGGGCTACGCGGGGGCTACGCTTTTGCCACAGCATACGTATGTCGTACAGAGGCGTATAGGCAGTACGCACAGGTATACTGGGGGCTTTAGGAGTGACAAGGATGGATAAGATCAAGAATGAGATCATCAGAGGTACAGCACAGGTTGAACAACTGGGAGATAAAGTTAGGGAGGCCAGACTGAGATGGTTTGGACATGTCCAGAGGAGGGACAGTGGGTGTATTGTTAGAAGGATGTTAGAAATGCAGCTGCCAGGAAAAAAGACAAAGATGAAGACCAAAGAGGAGATATGGGCAGCACGGTGGCACAACTGGTAGAGCTGCTGCCTCTCAGCGAGAAGGTTGCCGGTTCAAATCCCGGTCCGGGGGCCTTTCTGGGTGGAGTTTGCATGTTCTCCCCGTGCATGCGTGGGTTTCCTCCGGGTACTCCGGTTTCCTCCCACAGACCAAAAAACATGCATGTTAGGCTGATTGGTGACTCTAAATTGACCCTAGGTGTGAGTGAGAGAGTGGATGGTTGTTTGGTGTGAGTGAGACAGGTCCCTCTTGTAAATGAGTCCCCGTGACTCAACGAGGCTAGCCTGTATAAATAAAGGTTGAATGGATGCAGTTAGAGAGGACATGAAGGTAGTTGGAGTGAAGACAGAGGATGCAGAGGACAGAGTGAGGTGGAGGAGGATGACTCACTGTGGCGACCCCTGAAGAGGGAAAATCCGAAAGAAGAAGAAGAATGTAAAGTTCAAGATAAGTTGTTGAAAGTGCACCAGAGAACCCTACTCTTATGATTTATCTTACATTAACTATAGTCTTCCACTTCTTAGTTTTTTCTAAATGCAAAGAATAATCAGAAAACTGCTGCTGTGGGGTAAATCTATAGCCTGGCCCTCGCCTTCCTGCACAGCTCCGCTCAATTCTCATTTCCCTTCACTTCACAGTCTGGGACTTCCCCCATCCACAAGGATTTCTCCGGTAGATTTTTGTTCGGACCAATCAGAGAACAGAAGGCGGAGTTTTGAACGACGTCGACTGACGTCGTCATTCAAAATGGCTGCCGCCACGAAGGAATTTTCAATAAAACAAGGTAAAAAACTATTATTTCTCTGCTGAGAAAAATATATTTCTTAGCTGACGTTATATCAGAAGTGTTCCTGAGCAATCAGAGAGCAGAAGGCGGAGTTTTGAACGATGTCGACTGACGTCGTCATTCAAAATGGCTGCCGCCACGAAGGAATTTTCATCAAAACAAGGTAAAAAACTATTATTTCTCTGCTGATAAAAAATATATTTCTTAGCTGACGTTATATCAGAAGTGTTCCTGAGCTTAACAGTTCCTAAATCAATTCACGAAATGGTCAAATCTGCTGGATTTAAATAGTTTCGGTTTGACATTTTCCAAACAGCCTCGGGTGCGCTACGAAAATAAATGATAAAAAATCGAATTTTATCTCAAATGTTTTATCTAGGCCAACAGTCAGTAAATTAGAGCCATATAATTACACACTGGTGGCAGAAAAAATATCCACCGAGTGGTTTCTGAGCAATTTATCTGATAGCCTGGACCTCGCCAGGCTAAACTAACAAAACTCCGCCTTCTGTTCTCTGATTGGTCCATTCAAAAATCTCCAGGAGAAATCGTTTTCAATGGGAGGAATGCCAGACCCTAGTCTGAAGCGAAGTGAAGGACAGGGTGTGGTTTTAACTAGGCTAGTAAATCTATGCTGAAAGAGCATTGGTGGAGCGCTCTGTATCACAAACTCTGCCTTCCACTTTTGTTAAATTATAAACTATGTTTCCATGCAGCCAATTGTTGAAGCGGTAACATTAGCAACTCAAAAGTAGCTTACCCGGTCTTGCAATGAATGCTGTGCTGTGCTGGAGCCCCACTAAATAATAATAATAATCATTTTATTTAAAAGCGCCTTTCAGGACACCCAAGGACACTTAACAAACCAATACAGTGTAATACAGATCAAACAATATCAGCGACAAATTGAAATATAAAATACATAAAGATTATAAAATGCAAAATAATAGAAATACATTTAGTAAAGTTAATGATAAGCTAGTCTAAAGAGATGTGTTTTCAGAGCAGTCTTGAACAGAGAAAGGGAGGTGGTGTTTCGGAGGTCTGGCGGTAGGGCGTTCCAGAGGTGAGGGGCAGAGCAGGTGAAGGCCCTGCTCCCCATGGTGGAGAGGTGGGCAGAGGGTACATGGAGATGTAGCGAAGAGGAGGATCTGAGAGAGCGTGATGGGATGGAGATTTGTAGGAGGTCAGATAGATAAGGAGGGGCAAGGTTGTGGATAGCTTTGAACGTGAGGAGTAGAATTTTGAAGATGATGCGTGATTTAACCGGGAGCCAGTGGAGCTGCTGCAGGACAGGAGTGATGTGGTTATAGTAGGAGGTTTGAGTGATGACACGGGCAGCTGAGTTCTGGACCATCTGTAACTTGTGGAGAGATTTGTTGGGGAGGCCGTAGAGAAGGGAGTTGCAGTAATCGATACGGGAAGTCACAAGACTGTGCACCAGGATGGCTGTGGAGCGGGGTGTGAGAGAAGGACGGAGACGGTTAATATTACGGAGGTGGAAATAGGCAGACCGAGTAATATTGTTGATGTGTGAAGTGAAGGAGAGAGTGGTGTCGAGGATGACACCGAGGCTCTTGACCTGAGGGGAGGGGGATAGCAGAGAGTTGTTAAGGGGGACGAGAAGATGTTCTGATTTTGAAATAGAGTTTTTGGTACCAACAAGAATGATTTCTGTTTTGTTGCTGTTTAGTTGAAGGAAATCAAACAAATTCAAACTAACTAGCATATTTTTCACTAATTGGTACAATAGATGACAAGTAGTTCATCCATCCTTCTATTATCTTTACCCGTATCTTCCTTTTTGGGTTGTGGGGATCACTGTGCAAGAGGCAGGGGACATGTCCATCACAGGGAAACATAGGGACAAACAATCATACACTCACACCTATGGACAATTTATAGTTACCAGATCAGCCTAACATGCAAGCTTTTATTTCAGATAAGCTAAATGTTTAATCATCCCCCAAGGGACATTTTTAAGGTGTGTACTTTTGCAAGTCTTTACTGTGGTCAGAAACTAAAAGGTAGGAGAATTACTCTAAATGACTCCTTCATTTTATTGGAACCCAGTACTGGAGCTCATTTTTACATTTAGGTATAAGTTTTATTTGATTTCATAAATCTGAGGTGTTTTTTTTTCATTCCTGCATTTCATTTGGGTTAAAGTTGTCTATTTATCAAACCCAATACTGTATCCTTTAGCTAAATGAATGTTTGCAAACTGGGGAAGCTTGCTGGCAAAGTTTGGAAGCGACTTAATCTCACTAATGTTGGCGCAGATTTTTGCAACAGCTAATCTTCAGTCATTTTCTTGTGCTTGCTGAAATGTCTGTATTAATTGTCATTCTTTACATTCATTCACAGCAAAGCTGAATACCTCTGATGTGCATAATAAATCAAGTTTTTGCTCCAACGCAAATGCTCTTTTAAGAATTCAAATACAGGAAAAGCTTGACGATATGTTAATATGCGCTCTCCAGAAACAAGTTGTTTCATTCTAATTTATTTGCAGTTACACATTACTGAGCTTGTTGTTAAGTACAAACAAAAATGATCCTTTTATATTTTGTACCAAGTCCTCTATTTCTGACTTTATTTAATGTTAAGCTTTGGCTTGAACCTGTGAGATGAGCTACTATTAGGAGCTTGCTCACATCAGTAAGCTGTCCAACCTTTCAACAGCTGTTTCACACTTCACCACTGAGGCGACCTGACGAGCACAGCACATGCAGGTGAAGGGAAGAGCACCTTTAAGTTTCTGTTATCTGCTGCAAAATGGTTTTTGTTTCTTGTTACAAGCTATCCTGCTTGTATTATGATTTGTAAGACTTTGACCTTTTGCTTGTTTCAAGGTTTCTTTCTTTTTTCTTTTTATATTTTCTCTGACTCGACTTATTGATCGCTGTTCCTGTGTTTTTGACTCTTTCCCCCTTAGTATTTTTTTTTTCAAGACAATAGGATGTATTGCTTTCAGACTTATTTTCTGTTTTTGAGTCCCACTCTGTTCAATCAAATTTGCTTTTACTATATATGTTTTACATGATTGCATTTATTTATTTATTAAATAATCTTGATTAAAGTGTCAAATGTTTGTTTGAAACAGTTTCATTTGACACACATGGCCTTTTCACATGGACTTGACTTGCCACTACCCGAGTCAACTCGTGTAGCTTTAGTCTTTTCATTGGGTAATTCCATCCACTTTCAGATCTGTTCTTAGGACTTACTTGGCCGAGGTTCCAAGCAAGCTGAGCCGAGCTGAAGATCTAATGTCAGCAGACTGCAGGCCATTGATTTACCAGAAAGCGACATCAATCACAAGAGCGTCTCCTTCATAAAACTCAACCCCAGTGTTTTTTAAATCTTGCAACAGCAGCTTTCAAATATTTCCATGACAACATGTAAACCAGTACTGTGGTACTATGAGGAGGTGCAGATGTTTCCATGCTTGGCTAAAGTCAGAGGGAGCTATGGTGGTCCAGTTGGTAGGGCTACTGTCTTTCTGCAATAGGGTTGCCAGATTGAATCCTGACTGGCGTCCTTTCTAGGTGGAGTTTGCATGTTCTCCGCGTGCATGCATGACCTTTCTCTGGGTACTCGCAGACCAAAAATACATTATAGGCTAATTGGTAACGCTAAATTGTCCCTTGGTGTGAGAGTGTGAATGGTTGGTTGTTTCCGTGTCCTGGATAAGAGAAAATAAGATAAGAGCTTTATTGATCCCGCAGGAAATTGTTGTGCCAGGGTTTCAATACAAAGGAACATGTACAGTACAAGGAATCACACAAAATATAAAAATAACAAACTTTTTTTTTCTCAAATAGAAAATAACATGGAAGCTTCATGCTGCTGCGCTGACAATCCCACCCACATTGAGGCACCCCTCAAGTTGTATCTAACACCACCTGGACTGTACAGACCTGAAGAGATTTGAAGCCAGCTGTGGTGACTGGACAATGAACAGCTTCACTTACATCACGGATCATTCGAGTCCAGGTTGTCAGTACAGTAATTATTTTTCGTTTTGCAACTGCTTCTCTTAGTGGGTTTAGGAACTCTTCGGGCAATGCTAAAAATTCAACTTAACCCTAACTGTTTTCTACATTCCATCAT
>JBBPBX010063433.1:0-10175 GCA_038048925.1 Garcialebias charrua | reverse complement strand
CATGAATACAACACTGTTTATGGCACAGAGATTGTCGTGTGCAGACGTTAATAGGTACAGAAAAAAATAAAGTAACTGTTTTTACCTCTCATTGGAAGAAAGTATGTGCCGGTCTGTGTTTGTCAAAGTCAACCACGAAAACACAGAAAACTTCAGACATCGCACAGATTCATGCACTGCACAAAAAGAAGGGAAAAAAAAACTCAGAAAAGAGGAGTTGTTTATAGAAAAGCATAACCTTCAGAGGAGAATGACGGAACATTCCCATCAAGAGTTACCTGCTATCTTCTGAGGTGATACGCCTGTGTTGTTGTGCTTGCTCTTGTGGAAATAACCCGTTTTAGGCAACTTATCTTCAGGAGTAGCAAAAGTTGGAGCTGCAGGAAAAAAATTAAAATTAAATCATTTGGAAATCTGCAGCACGAGATTGTAAAATGTTTGTGACTCCTAACTCAGACAAGATCTGGTTTAACTTCAGGCACCTGTTGTAGTTGTGCTGCGTGGTCCTTGATGTGAGTAGACAGCTGACTGACTGGGGAGAAGCTCTGGAAGCTGGAACAGCTGGTCCAAGGTTCCATCGATGACAGCTCGCAGTCTGGGCTCCATCGTAGGAGCTAGCTGGGTGAGGAAGTCCACCGCTCCAACATCTCTCAGCATCTGGGCTGCACTGGGATGCTTTGAAAACAAAATAAAATAATGACAAAGATAGACATGTTGCTTGACTGTTGCTTTAAATCTATATTTAACTTCATAATTTTGTGTATAAGAAAGCTATTTTAAACTACCCCTTATTTCTTTGGAACTATGAATGAGTCATTCATTTGTGTAGTCTTTTAAAGAGGTCTTGATCAATAGTTATCCAGACTTTTTATTCTTTGGTTTTGGGCTGTTTTTTTTTCTAGTAATTTTTCTGTCCAGTCCTTGTACTTGACAGGAAACTGTGCAATTTGTGCTTTAGAAGTGAGAAGAGAAGAAAAGCGGAGGACAAAAGATGTGTCAGATTAAGTAAAAATTTTTTTTAAAACTACTGACAGCAACTGAACAGTCCCATCTTTAAGAAAGAGTGGACGTGAATCCATCAAATTACTGTCGCAGACCATCTTCCAATTAATAATTTACTGTATGCCACGTTTGCAGCTAATCACTCTTGGAAGTCAACTTTGTTGGTGTTAAAACACTCATTATGTGTCAAAATTGTTGTCACTAACATATACTTAACTAAATACAGTAAAATAAAGTATGCATTTGTAACATTTTCCTGGTAAATGTCTAGAGAAATATTGATCAAGACCTGGGAATCTAATCAAAAATTAAATATTTTATACATTTTCAACTACCCGTATTTTCCGGTGTATAGGTCGCACCTTTTTATGGTTTTTTTCAAGGCCTGCGACCTATACACTGGTGCGATTTCGGCGATTTTTTTTTTAAAAATCCAGCTCATTTCACAATTACGTTCATTTATTAAGGAAAAGTTCAGCTCAGACACATATTTGCTATAATTTTTATTAAACAAATAATTGTTTTTAAGTGTTAATCTTCTTAAAAGCCTTGCTGTGCGCTCCTGTGGCAGACATTTGCAGCAGAGCTAAACGTAGGTGCGACCTATACACCGGTGCGACCTATCTAGGGATTTTTCCAATCCATTGGTGATAATTGGACAATGCGACCTATACAACGATGCGACCTATACACCAGAAAATACAGTACATGTATGTGGAAACACAACACAAGCCTTTTTGGGCCTCAGTGTGTTGAGTTTAGAGACTTATACCAAACCATACCATCCCACTTTATTTATAAAGCTCTTGAAACAGCAACAAGACCAA
The DNA here is from genome assembly GCA_038048925.1 of Garcialebias charrua. Classification (NCBI taxonomy): domain Eukaryota; kingdom Metazoa; phylum Chordata; class Actinopteri; order Cyprinodontiformes; family Rivulidae; genus Garcialebias; species Garcialebias charrua. The sequence goes on along the minus strand of JBBPBX010063433.1, from coordinate 8,346 downwards.
CCAAAGGGCTGTACAACAAAACAAACAAGCAAAGGACATGGCAAAACATACAAAGATTCGAATGAAAAAAGATAATAACTAAATGGCTAAGGTTATAGAATACAGACAGGTTAAAAACAAATCAGACAGGGTCAAAAGCTAGGGAATAAAGGTGGGTTTTAAGCAAGACTTAAAAACAGTGATGAAGTGGTAAGTCTTTCCACAGTCTTGGACCTACAACAGAGAAGGCCCTGTCACCTCTGAGCTTAAGACGGGTTCCTGGAACCAATAGAAGCATCTGATCTGCTGACTTCAGGAAGGGCTGTGGGACATATGGCTGCAGCAGATCAGCGAGATAAGATATACCATAGAAAGAACTGAATTTGAACCAGATGCCAGTGCAGGGAGGCCAAAATGGTGGATCCAAGATGGATCCAAAACGTATCCAAAATACCCTGATGCATGCTCAATAATCCAGGTAGAAAAATCTAAAAAATCTAAGTCTGGTCCTCTGGACATTCAATAAATAAATAAATAAAAAAGGCAAAAATATCTCAAAGAGACGAAGGAAATCTTTCGGACGAAAGACGAAACGTTTCTACAGTTGTTGTTTTTTTAATGTCCAGAGGACCAGACTTACCGGTAGCTTTTTTAGATGAAAGAATATACCTTCATACTTTCCAACATATAATCAGAATTGTTCCTCTTTAGTATAAATATTTCTAATAATGATTTTGTTGTATTTTTATTGTACAGGTGCAGAAAGAAAAGCTTTGCAGAGTGGTGAAGGCTGCACAGAAGACTGTTGGAGTCAGCCTCCACCATCACAGACATCTACACCTCCTGATGCAGGAAGAGGGCCACCTGCATCATGAAGGACCCCACTCACCCAGCACACACACTTTTTGCCCCACTCCCCTCAGGAAGGAGGTTGAGGAGCATTGTGTAGAACCACTAGACTGAGGAACAGCTTCTACCCTGAGGCTGTTAGTCTAACATTTTTCTTAGTTCATATCTTAGATTTTATTACTGTTGTATGTTTGTTTGTTTGTTTTTTACATTTTATACTTTTCTTGGATGTAAAATTGTGGTGCGAATGCCAATAAAGAAACTTTGACTTTGTATTCCAGTAACGTTCTTGTTAAAGCAAAGCAGGCAGAGCCAAAATGATCAGAACAGTGCATTTATTTCCATTCTTCTTTAGTCAAAATCTTACTTTCCTGTCTTGGTTTTCTTACCTTTGACAACGTTAAAAGCAACCCGAGGACTTCCTCCTTCATTGGCACCTCTGGGAAATTAAACCACTCCAAGAGATACACAAACAGCATCTTTTCTTGTACAATGTCAGCTACAGAAATAAGTGAGTGGTCCAGCTTACATAAGATGCTTTTTAATGCTCGGACTCTTATCTCCACCAGAGAGTGACCTAAGATTTGAAGAAGAAAAAATTGCTATAAATAAAGTTTTGACATTATCAGTAGCTCAAACTTTTAGTTAGTTACGAAAAACGTCTTTTTTTGTATTATTAAATTGGTAAACTAGTTTATTTTAGCAAAAAGTAAGCCAAATATAGAAGAAAATGTTATAAATGACTAAAATACATTAGCTAAATGTTAGCTATAGTGGAGGAAAATAGCAAGCTAGCGGTTCAGCCTACCTGTTTTCTTGATAAGAGGAGATAACTCCATTGTCGCAATGTTATAACACGATTTCCTGTTTTTAAAAAAACGACTTATAAAAGCTGCTTTGACACTGGTGTGTCAGGAATGTGTCTGTACGCTGACAGTTTCATGATAACAACGTCTCTAGCCGGGTTTGTTTTCAACAACCGCGCCAGCGTCACTGCACTTCCGGTGGAAGTCCGGCTGAGGTGCGTTCAGGAGCACCAACCGTGTACGAAAACACACAGATACAACAATTCACAACGACAAAAGTACCAAAGATAAAATTTTCAATAATTATTTTTATTTAAATCACATCGTTCTTTTCACCCACTAGCAATCATCACCAAATGATTTATGATTTTTTTTATAGAAAACCTCGAACGCAAGCCAAATATATATTCTTATTTTTATTTTTATTTATGAAACAAGGGGGTTGATTATGAAAAGTCCAACTATGGACAAGGACTCGCAAAGCTTGACACGGTAAAATAAAAATAAATCTAAGGAAGAGGATTAGGGCCATGGTGCAAAAAATAAATAGATAAAAATAAAATAAACTTTTTTTAATTAATTCTGAGATTTGAGTCAGATTCTAAGAAAAAAGTCAGAATTGTGAGATTAAAGTCAGAATCCATCTATCTAATTCTGATTTTTTTTTTCACCCTCAGAATTAAGGAAAAAAATTATTGCACCATGGCCCTAATCCTCTTCCATAAAAAAGATAAACCACACACAAATAAAATAGAATAAAATTTAAAAATAATAAAAATAATTGCAAAATGCAACCCTGTTTAAAACTAGAATGCTGTACAAAATGTACCTTTTTAATGCAATAATGTGCTAATAAAATACACTGAATTTAGACTTAAATCCTGGAAAGATAACCAATACACACATTTAAACAAACAAGTTCAATTGCTTATAGAGATGTATTTTGGACATATACATTTAATGCAAGGTTGTGTGTGTCACCTCCTAACTTAAAAACTATAAACGTGGATATACCCCAGCAGACAGTCACTATTTCATCATGTCAAAAGAATTATTTGTATTCATGTTTCTTGAAATTGCAAAGTCAGAGCGCTGAAGAAAAGTATAAAAATAAATTAGTAGGGATTATAAGGAAACATAAGAAAGAATATTATAGTAAATTATTAGATAAAAGTAATGGTGATATGAAAGCAACATGGCGAGTAATGAATAGTGTCCTGAAGAATCATAAAGCAAAAACTGGTATTTCAAAATATTTTGTAAAAGACAACGATGAAATTCATGATGAAAATGAAATTGTAAATGGATTTAATCAATATTTTGTGAATGTTGGATCAAGCCTTGCAGCTAAAATACCAAAAGTAGATAATAATGTGATCCATTCAATTACAGGTTGTGCAAATAGTATTTTTCTAAATGGAACTAACAAAGAGGAAATAATGAATGTAGTAAAAAATCTTACAGACAAGAGATCGAAAGACTGGGTGGACATGGATATGATGTTTGTGAAGGACATAATGAGCCATGTTATTGAGCCGTTCACATACATATGTAACTTATCATTTTCAACAGGAATATTTCCAGATAATATGAAAGTAGCTAAGGTCGTTCCTCTTTTTAAAAATGGTGATAAATGTGTATTCAACAATTATAGACCTATATCCTTGTTACCACAGTTTTCAAAAATTCTTGAAAAACTATTTGTAAACAGACTAGATCAATTTATAGATAAACAAAATATTCTAAGCAACAGTCAGTATGGGTTTAGATCAAAAAACTCTACATCAATGGCTCTCATGGAATTAATGGAACAAATAACTACTGCTGTCGATCAAAAACAATATTGTATCAGTATTTTTGTTGATTTAAAAAAAGCATTCGATACTATTGATCACACCATTCTCCTTGAAAAACTGAACAAATATGGTATTAGAGGACCAGCATTACAGTGGGTATCTAGCTACTTAAAAGATAGGAAACAATTTGTACAAATAAATGATGTAAGATCTGACCTCTGTAATATCACATGTGGAGTTCCCCAAGGCTCTGTACTTGGACCAAAGCTTTTTATTTTATATGTGAATGACTTGGTAAATGTGTCAGGACTCCTTAAATGTGTACTTTTTGCTGATGATACCACTTTTTTCTGTTTAGGTGAAGATATAGAACAAATGTTGAATTGATAAAGACAGAATTTGTCAAGATACAAACTTGGTTTAAAATAAATAAATTATCATTAAATCTAGAAAAAACTAATTACATGATATTCGGTAATAAAAAGAAAACTGTTGATGTTCCACTCAAAATTGAGGGTGTTGAGATTTGTAGAGTGAGTGAGGTGAAGTTTTTGGGTGTTATCATTGATGACAAACTGACATGGAAACAACACATAAATTCTGTAAGAATAAAAATAGCTAAATCGATTGCAGTACTGTACAAAGTCAGAGACCTATTGAATGATAAAGCTCTGTATTTGTTGTATAACACAATCATTGTTCCACACTTAATCTATTGTATTGATGTTTGGGGGAATGCGTGTAAAACAATCACAAAACCTATTTTTGTATTACAGAAAAGAGCTGTAAGAATTATCACTAGAAAGCATTACCGTCATCCATCAAGTACATTATTTTATCAACTAAAGTTATTGAAGTTCCATGATTTGGTAGACTATAATATTTTATCAGTTATGTATAGAGCTCAAAATAATGCATTACCTTTAAATATCCAAATGCACTTTGTTAAAAGACAAAGTTGTTATAATCTTAAGGGGACAGAGATGTTTGTAAAACCACAATTCAGAACTAGTTTGAAGGGACGTTCTACCTCAATCCAGGGAATTAGATTATGGAATGGCTTGGAGAATGTAGTTAAAAATGCCAAGTCAATGTTTACATTTAAAAAAATGATCAAAACAAATGTGTTAAAAAATATATATATGAAATAGCGTAATGTGTATTGTATTAGTTAGAAAATTAGAAAGAGTTAGTCATTTTGTACTGTTGGTTGAAGATTATTATTGTTTAATCTGATTGTTGGAAAAAGTTGGTTGAAGATTATTATTGTTTACATGGTTGATTATTGTTGTTTAATCTGATTGTTGGAAGTAAGGGGCAGATATAATAAGATTTATTCTTCTTTCTGCTACCTTTCATTTTTTTACATTTTGTACACTATCATTTATGAGATTGTCTTGTATTGTTTCTTTTGTAAAAAAATGAACAAATTTAATAAACATAAACATAAACATGTCAAACTGCATTCCTGTTGTTTCGCACTGTAAAAATGAAACACACAAAATGACAAGCACAAAACTATAACAAAAATAAAACCCGTATTAATCGAGAACAGGATTTTTTTCCTCATGTGTTGCAGCATATGTTAGTATAAACCCTCATATTTGACATTTGTAAATGGTGCCCTCATTCTCAGACATGTCAGCCATGTGCTTTAATACATCATCGTACCATCACAGATGCTGGCTTTTCAACTGTGTGCTAATATCAAGCCAGATGGCCCCTCTCTTTAGCACAGAGGACACATATCATTCATGACACTCATGAGGAATTGTTCATCAGGCCAGAGGACAGTTTCAAACCTCGTATCAGTCAATCTCCAGTGAACCTGGGCCTAAAGAACATGACAGCATTTCTAAAACATCATGCATGTTTTATTTTGCTGCATAATAGTGTGTAACTTATTTGTAGATGATGTACACGACTATTAGTTATGAATTGATATACTTAAATTGGTATTTTTTTAAAGGTGTCACCAGATAAGATGATGAAGCAGTCCAGGTCCAGCAGGTCCCAGAATATGGAGGATGGAATGTGAGAAAATGAAATAAATAAATGCAAAATACAAACATAACAATTAAATGCATAATGTAATTATTAAATACATCTTAAATCGTTAAATATACAATTGAATCATTAAACATACCATTAAATAATGAAAAGTACCTTTTAAATTATTTATTTCATGATATATTTATTTACTTATTTATTTAATTTTGTTCTGGCTCGCTAGGTTGCCCACAAGGATTCTGCAAGGAAACAGGTTTAAAACTACCTCTCGAAAAGGATCACTCTAGTGAAGCTCAAAGAATTATCAGTTGAGTGAGTCACTGTGTTAATCAATGGTCCAATGAGGACTCGTAGTCCAACTAAGTCGAAAGACTTCTTCAGTCTGACTGAAGAAGTCTTTCGGATGAATGTTTCTACTTTTTTTTTTTTTTTGAGTGTCCAGAGGACCAGACTTAACTTTTTTATATTAATGAGGACCCTCATAAGTACACATACTGCAATAATCAATCAACAGAAAATGCCATCTCCTCTGTGGTCCACACTGCTCTCACCCACCTGGAACTCATATGTCCGTATGCTCTTTGTGGACTTCACATCTGCCTTCAACACCATGATCCCCCAAACCCTGATGGACAAACTACTCACACTAGGACTAATAAGCCTCTCCATTTGCAAATGGATCACTTCTTAACAAACAGACCACAGTCAGCGAGGATCCACAACTTATCTTTCTCATACAGTATAAACCTCAGCACTGGCTCCCCTCAGGGCTGTGTGCTGAGCCCTCTCCTGTTCACTCTGTTCACGTATGACCAAAGGTGGGCACATGAACGCTATAGAGCGCTAAAGCGCTAATCCGCTTACAGTGGACCTAAACTTTTTGTCAGCGTTTTTGTGGTTTGACTAACTTTTATAATTTATAAGCGGATTTGTGCTATTTTTATTTAAAATGCAGTACCGCTAATAACTAATTATCTATCAGTAAAAACGAAAAAAAAAACTTATTTACAGGCTCTTATGCTGGCTCCGTAACTGAATTGTTTACTTTTCCCCCCTTGGTGAGGGAGCAGAGGAGGGTCGGAGGGTCGGAGGGGGGGAGGGAGCAGAGGGGTGAACAGACGTGGATCTATTCTACCATGTAGGCAAATGAATGGCCCGCCCCGGCCAGTCACCTACTAACATTGCTGCTGCTTGTTAATGTACATTTAACATAAAAATAATTATAGTTACGATGAAAACAATCATTAAAAAAACGCAATACAAAAACCGGTCGATTTCTGTATCCCCCCCTACTAAAAATGGACTATTCCATCTTGACATCTTCCGGGTCAGAGGTGAACTCGGATGCTAACGAATATGGCTAGCTGGTGCGCTGGGTCTTTTCATAAATCCGCAGAGAACCCCGCTGTTTCAAGCCAAATTAACGCGGCCGGAGGATTCTATTGTGTGTTCTGTGTACACCACGCGACGGTGAGTCGTTAGTTTATGTATTTGGGTTGCTTTTTATGTATAAATGCGGTGGCGAGACGCCCGTGTATTTGAGATTTAAAAGTGGTGTGTTAGGGATTAAAGATCATTCTCTTTTTTGTTAATTTCGTGGCCGAATAGAATATATCTACGTAAAGTATTAAATAAATCCTTTGATTTTTGTAATTTCATCCTCTTAGGATCATTTTAGTTACTTTTCATTAAATCTGTGGACTGCCTATAGAATTTTGGAATTGGTTTAATTTATTTTTCGGTTGCGCAACAAAAATAAATTACTATTTGTTTTTTGAAACAATATTGAATATAAATAGCGGTTTAAATTAGCTTCCCCTAATTTTCATAAGACATTTGTGCTTTTGAAATTGTGGACCTAAAAAAATTAATAAGCGTTTTAGAAGTTGTGGAACTAATTTTTTTATTAGCGTTGCCCAGCTATGCGTATGACTGTGCACCTACCCATCCAGGCTGTCATATTGAAAAGTTTGCAGATGATACAGCGGTGGTGGGATGCATCACAAACAATGAGTCCAGCTACAGGCAGGAGGTGGAACACCAGGAGAACTGGTGCACGAAGAACAAACAACCTTCACATCAATTTGAAGAAGACAAAGAAGATGGCCGTGGACTTCAGATGGAAAAAACACACTTACCCCCACCCCGAACATAAGTGGATCTGCAGTGGAAGTGGTCTCCAGCTACAAGTACTTGGGTGTACACCTGAATGATAACCTCAGCTGGAGCAACAACACCACCAGCCTGATCAAGAAAGGTCATCAAAGACTCAGACGGCTGAGACGAGCTGGTCTGAGAAGCTCAGTCCTCACCTCCTTCTACAGGTGTGCAGTGGAGAGCATCCTGTGCTCCAGCATCAACGTGTGGCATGGAGGCTGCACAGCTGCAGAAAGAAAAGCTCTACAGAGAGTGGTGAAGGCTGCACAGAAGTATGTTGGAGTCAGTCTCCCCACCATCACAGACATCTACACCTCCAGATGCAGGAAGAGGGCCACCTGCATCATGAATGACCCCACTCACCCAGCACACACTTTTTGTCCTGCACCCCTCAGGCAGGAGGTTGAGGAGCATTGTTTTATCTTTTAAGTTTTACACTTTTGTTGGATATAACAATCTACACAATCTTTATCAATCTAATCTCAATCTAATCTTTATCTCAATCTAATCTTTACAATCTACATAGCTAATGTAGGTCACTGCATCCCTGATGCATCCTTACATTTCTATGCTGATGATACAGTTGTTTACTGCCGAGCTAAAACAGTTGCTAAGGCTTTCCTGTTACTGCAATCTGCTTTTGACATCATCCAGTCAGACTTGTTCCGTCTCAAACTTGTCCTAAATGCTGATAAAACAAAAGGGATGTTTTTTTCAAATAGGAAGGCAGTTCCAGCAGATCCTCCTCT
>JBBPBX010063432.1:0-20535 GCA_038048925.1 Garcialebias charrua | reverse complement strand
AGAAATCTGTGACCTCAACAATGTTTTAGGGAAATCTGTGATCTCAACAATGTTTTAGGGAGGTCAGGGACCTCAACAATGTTTTAGGGAGGTCTGTGACCTCAACAATGTATTAGGGAGGTCTGGGACCTCAACAATGTTTCAGGGAGGTCTGTGACCTCAACACAGTTTCAGAGAGGTCTGTGACCACAACAATGTTTTAGGGAGGTCTGTGACCTCAACAATGTATTAGGGAGGTCTCTGACTTCAACAATATTTCAGGGAGGTCTGAGACCTCAACAATGTTTCAGGGAGGTCTGGGACCTTAACAATGTTTCAGGGAGGTCTAGGACCTCAACAATGTTTCAGGGAGGTCTGTGACCTCAACAATGTTTCAGGGAGGTCGGTGACCTCAACAATGTACTGTATTAGGGAGGTCTGTGACCTCAACACAGTTTTAGGGAGGTCTGTGACCTCAACAATGTTTTAGGTAGGTCTAGGACCTCAACAATGTTTTAGGGAGGTCTATGACCTCAACAATGTTTCAGGGAGGTCTGTGACCTAAACAATGTTTTAGGTAGGTCTGGGACCTCAACAATGTTTCAGGGAGGTCTGGGAATTCAACAATGTTTCAGGGAAGTCTGGGACCTCAACAATGTTTCAGGGAGGTCTGGGACCTCAACAATGTTTCAGGGAGGTCTAGGACCTCAACAATTTTTCAGGGAGGTCTGGGATTTCAACAATGTTTCAGGGAGGTCTGGGACCTCAACAATGCTTTAGGGAGGTCTGGGACCTCAACAATGTTTTAGGGAGGTTTGGGAACTCAAAAATGTTTCAGAGAGGTCTGGGAACTCAGCAATGTTTCAGGGAGGTATATGACCTCAACAATGTTTTAGGGAGGTCTATGACCTCAACAATGTTTTAGGGAGGTCTGTGACCTCAACAATGTACAGTATTAGGGAGGTCTGGGACCTAAATGTTTTAGGTAGGTCTGGGACATCAACAAAGTTTTAGGGAGGTCTGGGATTTCAACAATGTTTCAGGGAGGTCTGGGACCTCAACAATGTTTCAGGGAGGTCTGGGACCTCAACGATGTTTCAGGGAGGTCTGGGACCTCAATAATTTTTCAGAGAGGTCTGGGATTTCAACAATGTTTCAGGGAGGTCTGGGACCTCACCAACGTTTCAGGGAGGCCTGGGAACTCAACAACGTTTCAGGGAGGTCTGGGAACTCAACAATGTTTCAGAGAGGTATATGACCTCAACAATGTTTTAGGGAGGTCTGTGACCTCAACAATGTTTTAGGGAGGTCTGTGACCTCAACAATGTATTAGGGAGGTCTGTGACCTCAACAATGTTTTAGGTAGGTCTGGGAACTCAACAATGTTTCAGGAAGGTCTGGGATTTCAACAATGTTTCAGGGAGGTCTGGGACCTCAACAATGTTTTAGGGAGGTCTTGGAACTCAACAATGTTTCAAGGAGGTCTGTGACCTCAACAATGTTTCAGGGAGGTCTGTGACCTCAACAATGTTTTAGGGAGATCTGGGAACTCAACAATGTTTCAGGGAGGTCTGTGACCTCAACAATGTTTCAAGGAGGTCTGGGACCTCCACAATGTTTCAGGGAGTTCTGTGACCTCAACAATGTTTTAGGGAGGTATGTGACCTCAACAATGTTTCAGGGAGGTCAGTGACCACAACAATGTTTTAGGGAAGTCTGTGACCTCAACAATGTTTCAGGGAGGTTTGTGACCTCAACAATGTTTTAGGCAGGTCTGTGACCTCAACAATGTTTTAGGGAGGTCTGGAACCTCAACAATATGTTAGGGAGGTCTGGGACCTCAACAATGTTTCAGAGAGGTCTGGGACCTCAACAACGTTTCAGAGAGGTCTAGGACCTCAACAATGCTTTAGGGAGGTCTGGAACCTCAACAATGTTTTAAGGAGGTCTGTGACCTCAACAATAGCACTTTGAGATTTTCATTAATGAAAAGTGCGTTATAAATTGAATTCATCATTATTATTATTATGTTACTTTTGTGAGATATGGGATCTCGAATATAAAGTCATGTGGGTACTTACCAATATCAATATTGTGTTTAAAGGAAAGGAATTTCAGGGAACTTCCAGTTATCCTAGTTCAGCATTAAGTGTGATGTGTGATCTAAAGTGATATTGTGAAATTAGAATATACCTGTAAAAGCGTTCAGAATATATGTTGAGAATGACTCAACATATATGGGGAGCGGCTGTGGTGTAGTGGTAATGGCAGTCGACCCCCGATCGGAAGGTTGGAGGTTCGAATCCCGCGTCCGCCCACCACGTGTCGTTGTGTCCCTGGGCAAGACACCTAACCCCGAGTTGCTCCCGGTAGGTCTGGATGGCGCCTTGCAAGGCAGGCTACCACTACCGGTGTATAAATGTCTGAATGAATGGGTGTATGGACTGGTATTGTAAAGCGCTTTGGGGCTCCTCACAGGGGGCTGGAAAGCGCTATATAAATAAGCTCCATTTACCATCCATTACTCCTTGCTACTACCACACCAAATCTTAGCTCATAACCTTCACGTTTTAGGCTTTTTAATTTTTTTTTGCTAAGGTTGATTAGCTCAAACTGTGTTGACTCCAAAGATAATAATTTGAAGATGAATCCAGAATCCAGTGAATACTTTGAGCGTTCCATCAAAACCCGTTCAGTGATTTATAAGATATTTTGCTGACATGACAGACAATTAAGCACACGCACAAAGCAAACCCATTATTGCCCTTTTGGCAGCAGGTAATAATTAGCTCATGATTAAAAACAAAACTAAAATATAGATCAGTTCTGTAATGCTTTAAAGTGTGGGTGTACCTGGAATAGCTAACCACTTGCTCATGGTCTGTGTGGCTGTGGTGATGATCTGATCCTCAGGTACCAATTGGTCCACAAGTCCTATCTTCAAGGCATCTGAAGGTTTGTAGAGCAGCCCCAACTGCAGTGAGATGTCCGTGTTCCTGTAGCCTACTATGTTCTGTAAGGTGTCCTTAAACCTGAGGATGTGAAAGAGATTAAAAAAAACTCTGAACAAGCATCGCTCAGCTTGTTTTTACACATTCCATGGATTAAATCTGTCATACTTCCATACCAGAAAGGTGCTACAATACCGAGCAGTGTCTCATTCAGACCGATGCTGTAACGAGGGTTATCTGCCATGATTCTGTAGTCACACACCAAAGAAAGGAGACATCCGCCTGCAGGACTGGAACCCTGTGGAGGAACACAGTAGGTGGGGACTCATGGTCTTTGGTTTCAGGTGAATGTTGGTGTGCTGCTGAGGTGGAAGCTGTGATGTACATACATTAATTGCAGCTATAGTGACCATGTCAGAGCCGTAGAGTTTTAGCCACATCTCCTGCACAGCTTTCCAGAACTCCCCACAGCGCTCGGGACTTTTACCGTACATCTCTAAGATATCCAGGCCAGCTGAAAACACCTTGGGTTGGCTCTGAAGTGAAACAAGCCACACAGCAAAAAGCAGAAGATGACCTTTGAACATTTATTTAAAAGTCACACAGTCTTTTATTATTTCACAGTTTTGTTTGTGTGTGTGTGTCGTATTTGTTACTTTGTAAGACACATTTTTCCAAATTACCGTATACTACATTGTGAGGACAAACTTCTCCTTATGGGGCCCAAAGCCTGAGCCTCATGAGAAGAAGTGCTGTTGGTGGGTTAGGGGTTAAGTTTAGGTATGTACTGGTATTGCTTAGGTTTAGGGTTAGGTATGTACTGGTAGCTAATGGTTAGGTTTAGGGTTATGTATGTACTGTAATGGTTAGGTTTAGGGTTATGTATGTACTGTAATGGTTAGGTTTAGGGGTATGTATGTACTGTAATGGTTAGGTTTAGGGCTATGTATGTACTGTAATGGTTAGGTTTAGGGGTATGTATGTACTGTTATGGTTAGGTTTAGGGTTATGCAAGTACTGTAAGGGTTAGCTTTAGGGGTATGTATGTACTGTAATGGTTAGGTTTAGGGTTATGCAAGTACTGTAATGGTTAGGTTTAGGGCTATGTATGTACTGGTAATTATTAGGTTTAGGGTTATGTAGGCTCCCACACTCACAGTATTTAAGTCTCGCTTGAAAACCCACTTCTGTTCTCTTGCCTTTAACACGTGTGATTTGTTTTGATCCTCTCTGTACTATACAATGTTGGCCATTTTAGTTAGTTTCTGTTGCTATTTGTATCTATATTTTTATTTTATGTTTTCCTGTCTGTTGTGCTTGTTTGTTTCTATTGTACAGCACTTTGGTTGGCCTTGTTGCTGTTTTAAGTGCTCTATAAATAAACTGGTATTGTATTGGTATCTATGTACTGTAATTGTTAGGTTTAGGGTTATGTATGTACTGGTAATGGTTAGGTTTAGGGTTATGTATGTACTGGTAATGGTTAGGTTTAGGGTTATGCATGTACTGGTAATTGTTAGATTTAGGGTTATGTATGCACTGGTTAGGGTTAGGGAGTGGTGGCACAGAGGTTAGAGAAGGTGAGCTTGTGATCAGAAGATCGCTGGTTCAAGCCCCGGTACAGACAACATCAAAAATGTGGGTGGGATAAGTGAAGCAGTCACACCTGTCTCCACCCTCATTTACCCTACTCTGGACCCTTGAGCAAGCCCCTTAACCCACACCATCTGCTTCCTCAGGTACCCTAGATAGCAGCTCTCTACTCCACACAGAGGGCTGTGGTAGCTCAGTGGTCTGTGGTTGTGTCAGGAAGGGCATCCGGCGTAAAAACAATAGCCAAGTCTTCGTGCAACTTAGTTCGCTGTGGCGTGACCCCTGATGAAGGGAGAAGCCGAAAGAAGAAAAAAAAAAGTATTGGTAATGGTTAGGTTTAGGGTTATGTATGTACTGGTAATGGTTAGGTTTAGGGTTATATATGTACTGTAATGTTAGGTATGTACTGGTAATGGTAGGTTTAGGGTTAGGTACATACTGGTAATGGTTAGGTTTAGGGTTAGGTGTGTACTAGTAATGGTTAGGTTTAGGGCTGCACGATTAATCGTATTTGCGATTATGTCAATGTCAATTTTATTTATATAGCACATAAAAACAACCGAAGTCGACCAAAGTGCTTTACAGTTAAAAAAAAAAAAAACAGAGTAAAATGCATCTAGTGCCACTAAACATAATAAAGCTATCAGTAAATACACAACAACAATAAAATCTGCTCAAAATTTGATCTCAGATTCTGCGAGGATCAAATGCCAAGTAAAAGAGATGAGTCTTAAGTGAAGATTTAAAAGTGTCAACAGTCTGAGCGGTCTTTACTTTCTCAGGTAAACTGTTCCACAGTTTTGGAGCAGCAACCGCAAAAGCCCGATCACCTCTGGATTTCATTTTGGATCTGGGGACATCTAAGAGAAACTGGTTGGTAGACCGGAGTGCTCTTACAGGAGTGTAGATATTAATAAGATCACATAAATATGACGGGGCCAGACCTTTTAAGATTTTAAAAACAAGCAATAAAATCTTAAAATCAATTTGATAGCAGACAGGGAGCCAGTGAAGAGAAGCCAGGACAGGGGTTATGTGTTCATTATCTCGCAATATGTTAAAACGCGATTCACTAATCGCACGTGCTGCGATTTGACTGGTCACGTGACTTGGGAGTGAGCCGCTCTGGCCGCGCGCAGCTCTGAGCGGAGCAAAACAGAGCAGAGCAGGGAGGAGGAGACCGTGCGCTCCAACACAGTTGCTTCAGGCTCGACAGAAGTCATAAAAGTTATAAATTCAGGTAAGTTAGCCCATGTAAACGTGTATCTGATCTTAGAGGCTGAAACACCGAGACCGCGGGAGATAAACAGAGCGCGAGCTGGTCATGTGACCGGGTCTGTTTTGACGGTGCCCGGTTAGCAGCTAGCTCAGCAAGCTAACGTTCTGCGTGAAAAAGCGCATTAATTATCTGATTTTAAAAAAACAGTTGTGTCGTTAGTGATATGAATTAATACAGAACCAGTAAAAATAATCGCATTTTAAATCGCAATCGCAATTTATTGGAAAAAAAATTGCGATTAGATTATTTTCCAAAATCGTTCAGCCCTAGTTAGGTTTAAGGTAAGAGTCAGTGTTAGGCTATAGAAATTAATGAAAAATTAATGGAAGCCAATGCAAAGTCCCTGTAAAGATAGAAAGACAAACACAGGTGTGTGTGTGTCAACTGGCATTAAAAAAAGACACCACAATGGTTGTCCATTGTTCAGTGTGGTGGTAGCTGACAGTCATTCACAACACACAATCAGTGTGACATCTTGTGTGAATTGTACACAACATTATTTTTAAAGGTTTGTCACTTTACAACAAAAGATGATCTTAGTCTGAAACTGAAGTGAAGGTTTTCTTTTCTTTTCTCTGTGCTCCGGTGAAGAGACGTGCCCTCTTCTGTTCTGTCCCCCCCACTTCCCTGCTTTGCTCTCTTGTCTTGTGAACCTTCAAAGAGCCTCTTTTCCCCCCCTGCATACCTTCCTAATTTGAAGGATTCGATCAGCTGGTTTCTCAACAAAATTGAACAACTTCTCCCGACAGGAGTCAGGGTAAGGAGGACCCTCAGTGGAAACAAATTGGATTCATGATAACGGTTTTCTGCTGTTTGGGATGGTGAAATCTGGATTGTCTACAAATTTATGTGGATGTGTCGAAGCTTGGCAGCACTCAGACTGAATTATGTGGAGCTGCATCAAAGCTGGAGCAGGCTGTTATCAGGACTGTGAAACTTTCTGGCAGCACCCATGAATGGTTGGGAATAATCTTGGAGAAGCTGTAAACTCGATTTTCGGCGTAAGGAATCAATTTGGTTGTTTGGAGTCTCCATCAGAGAAATGTACCAGTGAGACTTTAAAAGGCAGAAACGGCAATTTACAAGTTCTGCCTGACCCAAACTGTGTCCTTGACTGCGTACTAGGAATGCGCGATATAAACGGTACACGGTAGAAACGATATGGTAAATGGTAAATGGAGCTTATTTATATAGCGCTTTCCAGCCCCCTGTGAGGAGCCCCAAAGCGCTTTACAATACCAACCATCCACCCATTCATTCAGACATTCATACACTGGTAGTGGTAGCCTGCCTTGCAAGGCGCCATCCAGACCTACCGGGAGCAATTTGGGGTTAAGTGTCTTGCCCAGGGACACAACGACACATGGTGGGCGGATGCGGGATTCGAACCTCCAACCTTCCGATCGGGGGTCGACTGCCATTACCACTGTGCCACGGCCTACGATAGAGATCTGTCTTCTACCGGCTAACCACAGTAATGCTGTCTGATGTAAAATCAGAGTTGTCAGACTTAATATTTACTTTTTTTAGTTTAAAACTGTGCATAAGTGGTGTTGAAGTCTTTTCTTTGAGTGCTAAGTAGCAAAGCTATAAGCTAACTACGTCCGGCTTGCCGTAGTGTTGCTATATTCGAATGCATGCGCAAAACACTGTGTTCTGTTGAAAGTTTTTTTTTTTTTGTCGAAAGTTAAAGTAAGCGTTGGTCAGCTTTAGAGAAACCTGCCCTCTGATCTGTGAACAGAACACTGTGTTGTGTGATTTTACTGCGAGACCCTCTGGTCAAAGCCACAGAGGAAACTGGTTGCCTTGTCAGCTCTCCTTAAAGCTGAAGGAGACGCCCTCTTAGAGGGTGAAGTGTTTTCAGTGTAAAATGCTGCTCTGTTACTGTTCATTTCTTAAGTGACAATATTGGAAACTGTTAAGAGTTAACAACATATTCTTTAGTTTAAAACTTATGGCTAAAACTACACAAGATATATTTTGCACTGTTTTGCACTACAAGAAAGAAGCCTAATGCTTGAGTTGTTAATTATTTAAAAACTCTCTGGACCTAGTAGTGAAATTTTCTTAATAGAGATTATTTTGTGGTATAGCAGTTTTCAAAATAAATTATGGCAAAAGGACACCCTATGCTTTTTTTCATTCCTATTGCAAGTTTTATACCAAAAACATATCGCGATATATATCGTTATCGCCACCCTTCACCATACATATCGTGATATGAATTTTATGCCATATCGCACATCCCTACTGCATACTTATCTCAACTCCTGGCGTGTTTAGAAAAAAACAAAGATGCTTTGTCTGTCTCCTCCTACCCCCTTCCTCAAGGCCGTGGACACGTGACAGAACCTCAACCGAGCAGATGATAACAATCACCTCTTATCTGGACTGTGCTACGACCTTCCCTTAAAAATTCAAAGTCTTCACCAGCCTATTTGTATCATGTCTATTTATGTTGCTTTGCTGTGGTAGTTGTTTTTTATGCATGCTTTACAAATTACCAGAGATCTGTCAAAGAGGCGAAATGTCTATATTTATCTGGTTTAATTTCAAATAGGGCTGAACGATTTTGGAAAATAATCTAATCACGATTTTTTTTCTATAAATTGCGATTATTTTTACAGGTTCTGTATTAATTCAAATATCACTAACGACACAACTGTTTTTTTTTTTTAAATCAGATAATGCGCTTTTCACGCAGAACATTAGTTTGCTGAGCTAGCTGCTAACCGGGCACCGTCAAAACAGACCCGGTCACATGACCAGCTCGCGCTCTGTTTATCTCCCGCGGTCTCTGTGTTTCAGCCTCTAAGATCAGATACACGTTTACATGGGCTAACTTACCTGAATTTATAACTTTTATGACTTCTGTCGAGCCTGAAGCAACTGTGTTGGAGCGCACGGTCTCCTCCTCCCTGCTCTGCTCTGTTTTGCTCCGCTCAGAGCTGCGCGCGGCCAGAGCGGCTCACTCCCAAGTCACGTGACCAGTCAAATCACAGCCCGTGCGATTAGTGAATCGCGTTTTAACATATCGCGAGATAATCGCAAATGTGATTAATCGTGCAGCCCTAATTTCAAATAACTGCCATTGTCCTAGAGTGTTATTTAACACAATTAATTATGTTATTAATCCAGCTGTGCGTATTCTACCAGATGCCACAGCCACAAACTGTGAAAACTTTCTTAAATTCTTCCAGGATAAAGTGGCCTCAGTCAGACTGGTTACTGGTCCTGTTGCTCCTGACTACAGTACTCTGTTCTCTCTGTAGCCTCAGTTGTGTTTGAACACTTTCAACCAGTGTCTCTTGCCACTCTCACTGATGTTGTTCAACACTTAAAGATCACTAATTGCCCTCTGGACTTTCTTCCATCCAGGTTTTTGAAAGAGGTTTTTAATTCTGTGGGTTTCTGTGTTTTAATATTTTTAAACTCCTGCCTTCGTTTAGGAATTGTCCCTGCTGCATTTAAACATGCTGTAGTTAGGCCCCTTCTTAAAAAACCTCACCTGGACCCATCAATTTTATCAAAATTTAGACCCATTTCTCATCTGCCTTTTTTAGCTAAAGTTTTTGAAAAAGTGGTTTTTATGCAGTTACAACCGGTTTTAGAAAATCATGGTATTTTTCAAACATTTCAGTCTGGATTTAGAGCCCGTCATTCTACCGTATCAGCCTTGTTAAAAGTCCATAATGACATTTCCTTGTCCATAGATGCCAAGTTTCCCGTTGCTCTGGTGTTGCTGGACCTTACAGCTGCATTTGACACAGTAGACCAAACTGCCCTTCTATCTCGACTTCAACATTATGTTGGAATATCTGGTACAGCACTCAAGTGGTTCACTGCCTACTTGACCAACAGAACATTCTCTGTCATGTTGGATAATCTCTCTTCCTCCACTGCCGTTCTCTCTTGTGGTGTGCCACAAGGTTCTATTCTTGGTCCTCTCCTCTTCTCACTGTACATGCTGCCTCTTGGATCAGTAATAGCCAGACATAACTTTTCTTTTCTCCGCTATGCTGATGATGTACAAATTTATTTACCAATGAAACCCAAAAACAGTAATCTTCTCACTCCTTACGCTGATTGTATTGCTGACATTAAACAGAGGCTTCACCGTAATTTTTTGTTTTTAAACGAAGGAAAGACAGATGCATCTTCTTCGGTGATGATGCTCCCTGTAACTTTGGTGCTTTAACATCCAAGTTCAGACCAACAGTTAAAAACTTGGGGGTGACATTTGACAAGGACTTAAAAAGTTTGATAAACAAATAGTGTCTGTAGTCAAGGTCTGTTTTTATCAATTACGTCTTTTATACAAAGTTAAGCCTTTTTTAAGTCGTTCTGATTTGGAAAAGGCCATTCATGGTTTTATCACCTCAAGGCTCGACTACTGCAATTCCCTATATGCAGGAATCTCCCAATCCTCCATTAGATGCCTTCAATTGGTCCAAAATGCTGCAGCTTGACTTTTAACCAACACCTCCAGACCCTTTTTTATTTTCTCTCCACTAGCTTCCAATCGATTTTAGAATTAAATTTAAAATTTTATTATTCACTTTTAAAGCTCTCAATGGTCTTGCCCCACTATATTTGACTGATCTTGTAGCTGTCCGTGAATATAGGAGAACACTGAGATCATCCAATACATTTCTCCTGTCTGTCCCAAAGACCAACTACAAATGTTGGGGTGACCGGGCCTTTTCTGTTGTTGCACCCAGACTCTGGAATCAGCTACCTCAGGACTTGCGCTCCATCACTGATATGGAGTTTTTTTAATCCAATCTTAAAACCTTTTTTATTCAGGCAGGCTTTTAATACCTAGTAGCTATTTGTCATTCTTGTTATGTTTTAATTGTTTTTAATTTTTAACTGGATGTTTTAAATTTTTTAATTGTTTGTTTTTTTACTTCTGTATTGTTCAGCACTTTGTGCACCCTCTGGCTGCTGAAAAGGGGCTCTATAAATAAAATTGATTGATTGATGGTGTGAGAGATCTTTTTTATGCCTTCTCTCCTCATGTTTTCTTCCTCTTTTCTCATCTAAGCAAAATTATTATTCTGAATAAGAATAAGAGAGTAGCAGCTTTGTGCACTCTGCCCATCTTTTGGACGACTGTACGTACATTTTCTCGTTGTACCTCGGTGCAATGATAATAAAGCTTATTCTGATTCTGAAGGCCAGCGAACAATGGATTAAAAAAAAAACCAGTCTGTGTTTAACCCCCTGCTGTCCTCATGTCAAAGTAATCCAGATATCTCAGATTTAAGACTCTAAAGACTTTGGGGTCAGTTTGACTCAAGAGCAGCACAGGTGTTAAATGATGAGTCAGCACTGTACCGAGGTGATGATGAGACCTCTGCAGCCTTTATCCATCTCCAGCTTCTCCAAACTGATGCAGAACTCTGTGAGGAAATCCAAACTCAGGCTGTTGACTGGAGGACTCTGCATGTGCATCACTGCCACGCCTGCAGATGCATAGGAGAGGTCAGTCTTCAGCACTCTGAGCAGGTCCTCCTGACAATCATGTGCTCAGGATTATGGATTCTATTCATGTGACATGCAGCGAATTGGCACAACTGGAAATCATTGTAATAAAACCTTACACCATGTGAGCAGCATGCACTTACACACATCTCCTGGCTTGTTGCGAGCTCTTTTTCAAACACATATAATGCAGTAAAATTCAGCTCTAGTTAAATCAAAGAAACCTTTAGCATTCTGTGCTGACTTTAATGCAGTAGTAAGTGTCCTATGGACGTTGCCTTCTCTTACTACAATAAGTTCATTTTGTTGCTTAGTTTACCCAAACTCATTGAGAAAAGAAAGCCCACTTTATTTCAAGGGATTTTCTGAGACATCATAAACATGATATAAGTTTTCATTTTAATTTTTAAAATTATTCTAATCCAAAAACACATTACAGATCCCATTTTGTGGTTATTTATTATATAAAACTGAAGGTAAAATAAAAAAAGCTGTGGGTGAAATCCTCTATCCGATGATCCAACAGCTTACAGACTCAGCCTTAGCAGCAATAACACTCATTAGTTTTCTGTAAGATTTTGTCTCACACATGGCTGTGGAGGAAATCTGGCCCACTCTTCTTTCCAACATGGCTTCAGTTTGTTGTTTGCAGACATTTATCTCTGCTCACTTCTCTTAAAGGCCCACCCCAGCATTCCAGAAGGGTAGTCTGAACTATGGACCGTTGCGATTCTTTCATTGTTTAACCGTTCTGTTGTAGGTTTGCTGCTGCGTTTGAGATAATTGTTCTGTTGCTTCACGGCCCACGTTGGTCCAGTCTTCAGCTGCAAGTCTACATTGTACTACCAGGAGACAGAAGAAGTTCCACACAAGCCACACTTGTTCAGACTTTTTTTTAAATTGTCTTCATGTCTTGTCATGAACTTTCATCTTTAACCTGCTGTCTGAGGCACGTGGAGTCTAAGATGGAGCTCTTGGGTTATTTTTTGTTATTTCTCTGAATATTGCACAGCCTGGCCTTGGGAGTGATTTAGCTGGGACGGTTCTGTGAAGATCGGCAGCCACTTGTGAATAACGTCATTGTGTAAATCGATGGAGTCCAGGTTGTTTAAAAATGAACTAGATCCTTTCCAGATTGATGAGCAGCAACAGTTGTTTCTAAAAGATCGTTGCCGGTCACTTCCCTGCTAGCGTTGTGTTAGCACACATGTACGCTCCAGAGTAGCCTGGCCCTCGCCCTCCTGCACAGCTCCGCTCAATTCTCATTTCCCTTCACTGCTCAGTCTGGGACTTCTCCCATCCACAAGGATTTCTCCGGTAGATTTTTGACCGGACCAATCAGAGAACAGAAGGAGCGGAGCTTTTGGCCCCTAACCCACGCCCCCACCTGTCCTGTCCCAGCGTGCAGCCAGCGAGCACCCGCATGTTCTTATTCAAAGCGATGCAGCAGGACTGTTTTATATCTGACACAAATGTATTAATTTCCCCTTCTTAATCCCTTATCTGGAGTTTTCTTTTGTTTTTTTGGCCAAAAGTCAAGTGTTCGCTCCCTCCTCCTCCTCCTCTCCCTCCGCTGATAAGGAAATGCCCCCACCTGTCCCAGCGCGCAGCCAGCGAGCAGCCGCATGTTCTCATTCAAAGCGATGCAAAGCGATGCAGGACTGTTTTATATCTGACACAAATGTATTAATTTCCCCTTCTTAATCCCTTATCTGGAGTTTTCTGGAGTTTTTTTTGTAAAAAGTCAAGTAATCGCTCCCTCCTCCCTCCTCCTCTCCCTCCGTTGAGTGAAATGAACGAGGAAGAGCCTCAGGTTGTCACGAGAGAATTAAACTTGGGTTTTACGTTGCTGCCCGAGTCCCTGCATATTTTCTGGCCTTATGGTGAGCTGGACCAGAGCTACATGGTTTTATTTTTATTTTTTAAGACGTTTTATTTCCATAAACACAGAATATCCAGTGGTAGCGAGACGACATGCAGCAGGGAGTGGAGCAGATCTCAAGTTCACGAGAGCAGAGGAAGCAGACCATATATGGCTCTGAGGGGGAGGGAGCAGAATGCTTTTCCTGTTCAAAAATGTTCTAAGATCCAATGGTCTTGTTCCTCAGCAGAGGCCACGCCTCCAGCAAGAATCGGTTTTCTATTAAGAGATCCCAGACCCTTGTCCGAAGCGAAGTGAAGTAATCGGCTGTAGTCTCCCATCTCTCCATGACCTGTACGTCTCCAGGACTGTGAGGCGAGCAGGTCGGATCACAGCTGACCCTTCTCACCCTGCATACGGTCTGTTCGAACCACTCCCCTCAGGCAGGAGGCTTCGGTCAATTGGGACCAGAACCTCCCGCCATAAAAACAGTTTCTTCCCCTCTGCTGTCAGACTTTTGAACACTCATAACCATGTTACCTCATAACTTGCCTTGGTCGCTGTATTTTGTATTTTGATTGGGAATCACTGTATCACTGTATTTTGATTGCACCACTCTAATTGCGCTGTTTCTTAGTAGTTTTTGTTCACTGAATATTGTATTGATTGTATTGATGTTTTATGGTTTATGTTTTTTGTGTCTTATGTTTTTATATTTTATGCACCGTTATGCCGAAGCAAATTCCTAGTCTGTGAATCCTGTTCATTGACAATGGCGATAATAAACTGAATCTGAATCTGAAGGACAGGGTCTGGTTTTAACCAGGCTAGCTCCAGAGTAGAAAAATGTCAAAACTACTGCTATTATGATCACACTGATGACGACCAGATAAGCAGTACACTTGATCAGCAGCATCTAGCTGCTACTTTCCCTCTTAAATCCTATGGACGCTCATATGGTGGACTTTGACGTTCACACAAATCTGGTCAAGATCAGATCATCTATGATGCCCTGATATGTAAAAACCCTAGACTTAAAAGAGGGTGGACTTTATTTATCCCATAATTGTAGCTCCTCTTACTACACTCAAGAACACCTCATGCTCCACCCACTATCTTAAGGAAATATAAATGCATTAATTGTCTTTGAATTGGTAAAAAGAAAACATTTTAAACAACAAAAGTATGTAAATAAAAAAAAAAGAGCTTTGAAACAAGAGCAAGGAGTAACGGCACAATTAATCACCTGTACTTTGATCAAAATCTACTTTGATTTTCGATGAGGAGGACTGGTTTCTCTGCTGGCTGATGAAGATGGGGGGAACGCACACCCTGCCACGACTGCTGCCGGAGGACATCCAGGAGGCAAGACCTTTATAAAAACATAACGCAAAAACAACATTCTTTCAACAAGTGTGTACAAATCACGTTACAAATAACACAAACTCATAACTGTATCACCCAGAGACACTGACTGCCACCAAATATATTTAACTGTTTTCAGGTACAATGAGAAACAAAAGTTTCTTGTACTTCCACACAGTAAACGTGACGTCACTTATTTTGATGACGATGAAAACGATACAGCCTATGAAAAACTTCTAAGCATCAAAAACCTGTGGTGGGATGTAACTAAGTACAAGTACTTTGTTACTGTACTTAAGTACATTTTTCATGTATCTGTACTTTACTTAAGTAGACATAAACGTGGGTAATTTAGACTTGTACTCCACTACATTTTACATGAAGTATCTGTACTTTCTACTACACTACATTTCTATAATGAGTTGTGTTACAAGTTACATTCATGTTGTTTTTTGATTTGTCGTTAGTTTGAAAGTAACTGATGTCGAGAGAGTTGGTCCATTGAATCACTGCAAAGTGGACAGGTAACATTAGACCTGCCTTCAAGAAGAGCTGGACCAATGACGTATATTCTAGTTTATGCAGTACGTCACTGAGCTGGGAGCACCCACAGCACCACTAACACACCCAAACTGGATTTCACCGCAGAGTCAGCCAGAAGATACACACCACCCATGGCCTTATTGAAATATTATATAAATATTATTGAAAAACTGTTCAGTACAGCAGGAGAGATTCTCTCTCCCAAAAGAGCCAGACTGGACTCAAAAAACTTTGAAAACCAACTTCTTCTGAACTTGAACAATAAATTCTTGCTGAAACATTAAAATGTGTCAGTTCATGGGATGTTAGGAGACAAGAGATGTCTCTAAATGTCTCGACACACTCAGGTCCAAGTTTTGAAAATGGTGNGTTCAGAGAAATTACTCAATGTTCCCGAAATGGCGCTGTGATGGGAATTATCCCTGAAAACAATAGTTGTATGTGTTAAAGAAATATAACATGATCGTAAAGAAGCATGATGAAAATACATTTATGTTAACTTATTATATGAATGTTTATGTTCAGTGCCCTGATGACAATGACTTCTGTTCTGTTGTTGTTGAATGACTAGTAAGCGGTGAAACCAGGGGACAGAAAACACACCTCAGAAATGTAATAACTATTGTTGTACATAAAAAATGTACAAAAGTTTTAAAGCACTCCCACTTCTTTTTATTTTGCTTCAAAATACATTTTTTTCCTAATATTTAAAGTGCCAATGTCAAAGTTCACCAGTTTTGGCCTCCCTGCACTGGCTACCGGTTCAATAATACAGTAATAATAATAATAATGAATTCAATTTATAATGCACTTTTCCTTAATAAAAATCTCAAAGTGCTACAAAGTGTAACAAAGCAAAGATCAAAATAAAACAAGTGATAAAATCAAATAAAATCAATAATAGACTAAGATCAAAGATAAAATCATGTGGATGCAGATTAGGCTTGCTTAAAAAATAAATAAAATAAAACAAGTGATAAAATCAAGTAAAATCAATAATGATATCAGCTAAGATCAAAGATAAAATCATGTGGAGGCAGAATAGGCTTGCTTAAAAAGAAAAGTCTTTATGCTGCTTTTAAAGTCAATCAGTGACTGTGGAGCTCTCAGGTCGTCAGGGAGGGAGTTCCACAGGCGGGGGGCAGCCACACAGAATGCTCGGTCTCCCATGGTCCTCAATTTGGTCCGAGGAATATGAAGGAAATTACTGTTCTGTGATCGTAGAGACCGGGTGGATGAATATGGTGCAAGAATGTCCTTTAGATAGTCAGGTGAAGTTCCAGGTTCACCTTCGAATCCAGTTCAAAATTCTCCTGTATGTCAAATTGCTGAACAGTTCCCCCCCTTCTCTCTGATTTATGTCCCACCACGTTCTCTGAGGTCAGCGGACCAGTCTCACAGTTCCAGGAACTCGTCTTAAGCGCAGAGGTAATATAACTCGACAATATTAAAAAAGTATGTCTTCTTAGAAAATAAAAAGAAAATATAGATGATTCAAGACATTTGAATAGTGCTGTATGTTACACAAAACATACACAAGAAATAGATAAACCTAAGCAAAAAATATGAAAAAAATAATATGACAGATTGACTATAAGTTCAAGGTTTTTCATTGTCATTCACACACAGGGTGTACACTACATGTACTAAGAGTTCAAAACCACTAATTATCACATATAAGTTATGAAAAAGGGGTGCTAAATGCACGTGAGACAATTGGAAACACAAACTATCCACAAGCTTCTACATAATGAACTACAAATTGCAGAAAACAAACAGCTTAATATACAATCAGAATACTAACATCTGTTTTCTGGTTCCGTTTTGTTTAGCTATTTCATAAAACATATTTAAAACACATTTTTAAATTTAGATCAATACATGTTATGACTCTCTGTGAGTCATTTGCCACAAATAAAACGTCAACTAAAAACAAACAAAACAAAAACACACTATGCATATTTGATACTATGGCTTGATGCTTGTTGGTATTGCTGGTACACTGAGCTTTTTATGAATATTATCATCACTGTGATAACTATTTTGTCTGAAAAGAAGAGAATGTGCCGGACACGGATTAGTCCAGCAAGACTTTGGGCAAAAGAAGTTGGCACAATTTCCCTGAAAAGATGGCAGAGGAATTTACATAACAGGCATTTACACTCCTCTCAGTGTGTATGTAGGTCAGTGGCTGCAGTCAGACAGCCTCTCTGTTTAGTCCTGATCATCAGCAGTCATCAAACAGGCAGGCTGCCTGAGGCAACTCTGGAAATAAAAAAGGCTTATCGTGAATAACATGTCTGGTTGGGTGAGATTTGTGAAACAAGAACAGAGGAGATCCAGTTTTAAAACTCTGAAAATGACTTTAGTATGTACAGTAGTCTCTATTTGTTGATTTGATTGAGTAAAAGTGCAGAATAAATCCACTCAAATGTCATCAATGTAAAATTATTATTTTTTATTTCAGCCATATGGGTAAAACTGCTGGAAATAAACCATAACCCTCTTATACTGTAAGTTTCTGAATGCAGTCTTTCTCTTTAAACACATTCCTATTTTCTCCTGTCTAAAGGCTTTAGAGTTCCAAATGTGCAATAAAGAAAACAAATGTTTACACTTGACATCCCATTAATATCAATGAAGTACTTTGGAAATAAAAGTAAATTATAGCAGTCTCCCTGAAACTGAGATATATGAGGATTTTGTAAAAGTACATAAGTATACCAATTTGTCGGCGCAAAGTGAACATTTTGCATTGAGCCACGTTTAAATAAGTTTGGGATTTACTGTAAATGCTCCAAAGCTGCTTATTGAGGGGTCATCAGATTGATTATTCAGCCTCACTAGATACAATCACCAAAGGATCAGCAGATAACTTAGGACCTAAATTTTAGGTCATGTTGTGTATTTTGTTACTGATTTGTTAATGTATTGGTCTACACAGGTTAAGTTGCTGTGGCAGTAAAAGTTTAATTCACCGTTTACTTTCATGCACACAATTATTGGTTTATTTCACATGTAAGGAAACAAAAGTCTCATTAACAATAATTACACAGAGTAACAATATTTCACACTGACAAAAAAAAAAAAAAACTTTTGACGTTTACATTTCATGCAGTTGAGAAAGTACAACAGTTTCATACATTTTTACATGGAAAGCATTCATACAATTATACAAAGTACTCTTGATTTAACTACAAATGCTACAGAATACAAAAGGGAACATTCAGAAAGTCTAGGTTGAGATTTGAAGGTTCACATATTCAGGAAAACCAGTCAGGAAGTCCGTCAGTACTGCTCGGCTCAATCTATAGAAGACTCTGGACATCCTATAATGTCAATATCAAAAGTGATCAGTGGTTTTAAATGTGCAAAGTTGGAACTTACAGACAGTATCGCAAGCAGGTTTTCTTAAATATCCATATACAGTACTCTAAAAATCAATGATCTGCAGGATATCTATGATGTAAAATCAGCTGACACAACAAATTGTCATGTTTAGAGAAGAACATTTTACTGAAAACTGTGTCATGTTTAATAATTATAATAATAAAATAGCATTCAATAGAATTGTGTAGCACTACAACAAAAGTGTGACCATATTAACAAAATGTCTGTCAGAAAACCTGATGGTCATTTTACTAAAAAAAATATATAAATTAAAAAAAAATTAAAAAAATCATAGAAATTGTGTTTTGTGTGCTACAACACTGTTGTGAAACTCCTCAGTGCTCTAGAAAAATAAAACTTCTCAAAATTTGTTTTTGCAGACCATTTTCTGTGGCATCCATAGCTTAACATGGGTGAAAGGTTTAGGAAAGAAAATCTAAATAGTACTTTTAATTTCCACTAACTTTAAAGTGACAAGTGCAAACAAACTGACTGTACGGGACTGATCCATACAAGAAAATGGAATAATTGGAATAATTGTGCTACTTAGAAAATTTCATGTTACAGAAAACGACAATAAAAAATGTGAGCACCAGGAACTTGGAATGTAAAACCCGAACTCGATAAATATATAATTTTGTCAACAAAAAAGTGGTTTGGAGTACCGGTAAGAGTAAGGAGTCAAAGTGTCTCTGAAATGCAACGCCATGCTACTGTGAACATCTTTGTTGCATGTTGGTGCTTCTGCATGTGAGCATCTTCCCACTAGAAAACGTCTATTGGAATGCCTTTTCCATAAGGAAAAAATAAATAAATAAAAATAAAGATGGTTTTTCGTGAACGTATCGTTACTGGAAATAAAATGCTACATGAACTGTGCCCTCTTTGTGAGCAACAAATAATAATGACTGCATCAGGAACAAAATAAACTACTTTAGGGAGAAAAAAAATACTTGTACTTCTTGTGAACTTCTACAATATAAAATATTTCTGTCATCTCTGCTTCTATTATTTGCATTGATAAGATACTTCATGAAAATCTGACCTGTCAGATCATAAAGGGAAGTAAACCGTGTCACATCTCTACACAGCTGGTGTAACTTCATCCAAACAGGTTGGACAGTGGCCGGGTTCGGAGAGGACTCCTGGGGAGTTCCTCCCCCCTTCCCACCTCCCCCGTGTCCCTGAAGGAGGCGCTGTGAATGATCTGGGCTCGGTGGCGCCCTCGGTGCAGCCGTGCATTCAGCCGGCTCAGGGACGACTTCCTCTGCAAGCCCCCCTTGGTCTTCTCCGTCCCCTTCGAGTCCTCTGATGGCGAGTTCAGAAGCCGCAGTGGATTCAGGTTGCCCTGGAGGACTTTGGGCAGCTTCCAGCTCCACCCTCCATTGCTGCTGCTCATGTTTTCAGCGTCGGACCGGTGTCCTGGTGATAAAACCATGCCGTCTTTCTCCAGGTCAGCGGCCAGTGGTGGAGGCAGGTACTGGATGGCCCGCCTGCCGCTGTAATCTCGACTTTCAGGGTCTGCTCCCCAGTCCGACAGCAGCACACGAACCACCTGCCAATCAAAGCACATCACATTCAAACATCAAACACTCCAGTCTAAGTATAACCTGTGACTTTAAGGGAAGCTATAATACTTCTTCCATGTCAGTGTGTTCCTTTGTCTAAGCAAAATATCTCAAACCATATAATTGGATGTACAGGTCCTTCTAAAAAAAAAAAAAAAGCATACAGTATTGTGATAAAGGTCAGTATTTTCCATAATGCAATGATAAAAATGAAACTTTATGGGTGGAGTCTGCATGTTCTCTCCATGCATGCGTGGGTTTTCTCCAGGTACTCTGGTTTCCTCCCACAGACCAAAAACATGCATGTTAGGCTGATTGGTAACTCTAAATTGTCCCTAGGTGTGAGTGAGAGAGTGAACGGTCGTTTGTCTCTATGTGGCCCTGTGATGGACTTGCGACTCGTCCAGGGTGTACCCCGCCCCTCGCACTGTGATTGCTGGACATGGGCACTGGCGACCCCCGTGACCCAAAATGGAATAAGCGGGTAGAAGATAATGGATGGATGGACAAGTTTTTTTT
>JBBPBX010063430.1:8397-20535 GCA_038048925.1 Garcialebias charrua | reverse complement strand
ACTCACGCTGAAGTCCAACTGGACGGCCACTGGACAAACCCATCCACGTGTGTGTCCACAAACTTCTCCACTCTTGTCTCCAAGAGACGAACCTCCAACAGGTAAAGAGCCGTGGTGTGTTTGAACGTGCGGGAGCCCAGCAATCTGCTCGTGTGGGGGAAACGGTGTCACCTAGTCTGGTTCAAAGTAAACAACTTTAGCTTAACTTAGCTCCAGAACTCCTTCCTCCTATTTCTTATTTTTCATAAGCATTTAATCTGTCAAGTAATGTGCCAACAGTTAAGTTTTAATTGTCTGTTTGTTTTAATTTGAATTCTTGTCAACGTAGTTATTAAATCAGAGCTAATATCGATACAAATGTTTAATGTAATTCTTGTGATAGTTTCAATAAAAGGTCTATTTTTTTGGTAGACCAACATAAATTGAAGTCTAAGCGTGAAATTACATTTCTGATTAATCACAGTAAAAACAATTTAGTATCGGAAAAAGGAAGAACTCGCACTTTGGTGGCAGTTTGTGCAAGATTAAAGTCTGCTAAACTGCGCATCCAATAATGGTGGCTCAGTAAGTGTTTAAATACCTTACTACATCATTATTATTCTATTACACAGGCCAGAGCCAGAGATGAGCCTACCCAAAAACTGAACTTTTGAACGACCCACCTGTAATTTGTGTTTTGACACTTTAAAACCACACTGGGCTAGATGTCGAAGCACAGCTTCAGATGCCAGCATAATAGCTTCTGAAGTCGGAGCTGCTATCAGAATATCATCGACGTATTGGATTAAAACCACTCCTGGTGGCAAAGGCAAATCAGTAAGGACTTGCTTTAAAGGGGACCTCAGATGCATTTTTTTAATTTTTATGTTATTTCTGTGTGCTATCTAGACCCTATTCCTTCAATTTAATGCACAAAATAATTCTTAGATAATCAATTATACCCTTTTTAATTCTGCCAGTTTTAACTTTCGTTTTGAACGACCGGTTTCTGATAGAAGTTCTGAAGTCCACGCCCTTCAAAGATCTGTTTACGCCCTGTAACAGCCAGTATCTGTAATGTGTTGTTGTTTTAAAATTAGCTCTTTTTTTATTACTCATTTGACTTACTGTTAGTGCTAGCTTAAGATAACTTACCGAAACCCGTCTGAGCGCGCCGCAGTTTGCTGCTCCTTTTAGCATTAGACCACCCGAATCCGAAGCTAATGTTAGCTTGTTCCACTTCCGGTTTTCGCCAGCTCCGCTCGGAGACTTTGGGCGTTATCGCTGTTCCAGTCAAGACAACACAAAGTTCACCAAGTGTCTCCCGTAAATTAATCCGTAAGGGGAAGGTCCTCACTGCTGCGAGGCTGCTGCGAGGCTGCAGCAAGGCTGTACAGTTGAAGCTCCGCTCCATGGCGCCAGAAGAGGGTCCCGTCGCAACCGGTCTCTACGCCGGGGGTATGCTCGTTTAATTTTTGCCGGCGGCGCGTTGGGAGAGATCGCAAATACACTAAAAATTGAACTAAAAAACATAAAAATAACAATTATACTTTATTTATAAAGCCATTTAAAAAACCACAGCTGCAACAAAGTGCTGTACACATGAAATTAATAACATATAAACAAAAGATGAGATGAAATCATGAAAAACAACAGTCATGTGTTTAATACAGAAGTGGGTTGAGCCTAACCAGGTGAGGGGCTGGACTCAGGTTTGAGGTGGGTTGTCCTCGCGCCTGTGACGTCACAGGCGCGATTGACTTCCATTTTATTTCAAAAACGAACCGTTTTCATCACAGTAAAATAAATCTACTTAGAGTAAATAAACCACTGGGTGCATTTTTTTGGCACAAGGACTGTTTTTTTATGAAGTAAATACCCAAAGTTTAGTAAAAAAACATTAAAAAGTGAATTTTGCATGTGTGGTCCCCTTTAATACATGATTGAACAAAGAGGGCGAATCCACGAAATCCTGAGGTAATCTACTGTACGTGAATTGTTTCCCCTTAAAGGTAAATGCAAACAGATCCCTTGATCCAGCGTCCAGAGGCACACAAAAGAACGCGTTCGCCAGGTCAATACAAGTAAAAAACTTGTGTTCAGGCTGAATAGCATTCATCATAACATAAGGATTTGGAGTACCATAATTAGATGGAACAACAACCTTATTTATAGGCCTCAAATCATGGACTAAACGGTAATGAGATTTATCAGCTTTTGGTACCGGGTGTAGAGGTGTGTTCCAGCTCGAAACAGTAGGCTGCAACACACCAGCTTCCAGCAAACCCTTAATAGTTTGCTCTATACCGTCAATCTGCTCCTGTCGGAGTCGATATTGATGTTTATAGATTGGAATCGTGCCTGGCTTCAGAACGATCGAGACAGGGTTGACACTCAGCAGGCCCACATCTGTAGAACTCCTGGCCCAAAGTGTATCAGGCAAACTGGCTAACAGTTTGTCCGTATCAACATGGTCTGTGTTTTCTCCGCCATGTGATCTAGGCAGAGAATGTTTCTCAGGTAACAATAATGTGAATGATCTGTGTGTGATCCTGTAAGTATCAGTTTCTGGAGAATAGTGTAAGTGTGGATTTTGTGTAGGCACCCATTCCCTTACAGCAAGACAGCGTCTCATCACAGGACCTAAATTCTTCGCATCGGCACCAGATACAACCATCAATGACACATGTGGAGCTGATACATCGCCAAGCATATACAGTTGCAGTAACGGTGCGGGCAATTTCACGCCTGCCACCACTCCCTCCGGGGCCACATAAATGTCCATGATTTCAGCCACTGGAAATTCACCAGTCTCTTGACAATGTTCAAGCAGTCCTGTCCAGAGCACATCGTAGTCCCCATCACCACAAAGGTCATAGTTCAGCGTGCAATGTGCCACATCAGGAGGCGTGTCATAAGATCTTATGACATTAATCCAGGCGTTCCAGCTCTGCAGTGTGTCGTACAAGAGCGTAGTTGTAAAGTCAGGAACTGCTCCCCACCAAACTTCAGCTTGAAATTCGGCTGGACCAGACTCAGCAGAAGTCCCTTCAACCTGGAGCATCTGATGAATAGAGCTTTTCACTGTAGCACAGTACTGAACAGTTCCATCAGGAAAACTCAGCTGGACGTTGTCAGGACTCATCATCAAAGTCACGTTCTGATCACACAGAATGTCTCGTCCAATCAAGTTCACTGGACATGTGTCAGAAATCAGGAAGGAGTGTTCAAAGCGCAGATTATTCCACACGCATGGTACGTAACAAGATAGCGGCCACTCCTCTGGCTTGCCCGAGAATCCAACAACAGGTACGGTATTCTTTGATCGTGGGAGTGACGTGTTAACTGACGAATACCTGGCGCCTGTATCAACCATACACATGTGATTTCGGCCGTTAATGGTTAACGATACCAAAGGCTCTAAATACAAGACGCCACCTACTGCCGGACCAGGGCACCCCTATTGGATAGGATATTGGCCTGGGGCCTGATTATTGGCTCCCGGCATAGGGCCATGTGGAGTATTATCTGGTGGTGGTGGATATACGTCATGTGGATAACGAGCTGGCGTCACCTCCTGTCTCGATAAATCCTGTTTGGTCGGACATTGAAAATGCCAATGTCCCACCCCGTCACACCGGTGGCACCTGTCCGTGGGTCGAGGGTTGCCCCTCAGACGTTTGTTCCGACCCCTGCGCCAGGATGTGGATGGGCCCAGAGGTCTCTGTTGATATGAATTATCAGATGATGTAGGAGGACCCTGAACCTGGGGCATCTGAATTGCATTCACCTTTGTGAAATTAAGTTTGTCACGTATGTCTTTTAATTGGGCCTTAGCTAATTGAGTTTCAAGGGATTTCAATTCCCTGTCATCAGACTCCCTCTTATCAAAAGATTGATCAATAAAATGAACAATGTGGGCTGCCCATAAATCATAATCCATCTTTGTCAGGCCAACAACAGACGCCAAGCTCTTCTTAACATCATCAGACAGAGAGCTCTCTACAGCTCCTCTGAACAACAGTTGAGTCGTAGGATCAATCGTTGGATCATTTCCAGTTCTATTTTCCCACAAGAGTTTTACTCTAGATAAGTAGGTCGTGCCCCGTTCTGTAACAGCCGGAGGAATCTCACACAAGTCTGAAGATTTCATAGACGTCGGATATTTCTCTCGTATAATTGGCCATAAAATTTGAACGTGGTCGTGCAATGTGTCACTGTCTGGGTCCAATTTAGTCCCAGCAGCCTGTTCTATTTCAGTCAAACTACCAAACGACGTGCATGCTGTGAAAACCCTCCTCCAATCACCCAGACATGGCACAATTCCGGCGCAAGCCTCCAGAAAAGCGCGGATCCAAGCCGAACCTCCTTTCTGGATATCAGGCAAACGCTGACGGATCAACTCAGTATCCTGCAAACTAAAAGGCGTGTAAGTCTGTTTGCGGACTCCCTCAGCTGTGGTGGAAGAAACGAGAGGTAACATGAATTGAGCAGGAGGCGCTGCGTCAAGGCAGGTGTGAACATTATCAGCAATTCTATTTAACCGACCTGAATTTCCTCGCTGCCAGCCAGTGACCTTATCAAAAGTTGTGGCAGGAGGCCTGAGGTCAGGACAAGCAGTTGGACCAGGACAGGTCAGTGGCACGGAGTCATATGAAGCCCCCAAAGATGTCACGCTGAAAGAAGCATCAGAGGACGGTGGACGGAACACATCACCTCCCCTTTGTTCACCCACAGAGCCAGGAGTGGTGTGAATACCACCCATCAATGTTTGCACATGGTCTTGCACCACATTCCTATTTTCAGCTGATTTTGTCTGTAAAATACCTCCTGTAACGAGAAGCAAGTCTGAGCTGGATCTAGTGTGTTCAGAGCCAGATCCCAATGAGAGCTCAGCCAGATTTATGGATGATAGCTCCGACAATGGCATTTGATTGTGTGGAGTTAATCCCACAGGTGCATACGGGGGAGGACGAGGAGGAGGAGGGGGAGCGGGGCAAAGAGGATGCGGAGGGGGAGCACAAGGCCGTACAGTTTCAAGGCATGCCTCTGTTCCTGTTACGAGGGTAGCACCGGCTTTAATAGGGAGTTCTGCAGTACCAGGCACCAAAGTCTTATCTGCAGACAGCCATAAATCTGATTGCAAGCCAACAACTTGTTTCTGTGAAACTGCTTTGTGCACACTTCTCAGAGCAGGTTTCTGACTACCTAGGATTTTGCGCATTTCTTCCAAAAATAATAAACAGTCTCTATTAAAGGTGTCCGCCTTCTGCCAGTCCTTATATTTCTTTCTACGCACTAGAACAGAACATTTCTCCTTCTCATCTAACGCCAACTTCAAAGCTCTATCTGACTGCACAAGAAGCTTATTCAGTCCAACAGCAGATGGAGACGGGTCATCCACACCAGGAAACATTCCTGACCGACACATGTTATTCACCCAAGAAACTAAACGTCTTTTCTCATCAAGAACATTCTTGACAGCTACCTTCCGACACCATGAAACCCACAACTCATGTAATACAGATCCTAATGTGCCAGGGGCACAATTTTTCCAAGTTTGTATAGGTATGTCAGACATTATAATGTTATACACGTGTTGTACAAGGGTGAAGTGAGCAAACCTCCAGCCAGGACCATGGACAGCTGCAGTAGCCAACCAAGAAACTGCCTGTTTTAAATCACCCTCCTAAAACACCCAATAAAAATGCCACCCCAGAGCACAGCAGTGGTAGTCACTATTAGACTTCACAATTTGACCTACTGCCGGCAAATACACCCACTGAAACAATATATAAAATAAAAAATCTTTCCCTGTTGCCTTAGTTTGCGTGTTTACAGCACTTTCCGGAGTACAGGTCACAAGCCTCTAAGTGAAACAGAAAATAAATAAAGGAAAAAAAATGAATAAACAAAAGAAAGTAAAAAAAATAATAAATGAAAAAAATAAAAAGTTTGCGACCTATACACCGGAAAATACGGCAATCAACTTCAACTGGGAAGGGGAAGAAAAGATTTGACTCTAACAGCGATCACAGGTCCCGGATGTGAACTAAATCACATGCACGGCAACTCTTGTGAACCCGGAGCGGCCCAGACCACTCTGTACGGCAAGCCGTGTGCTGGATGAAAGCCAGTGTGACTCTACGGCGAATAAATCCCGGAGTTCACATCTGACCTCAGCTCCACAGCTCCCGGAGCCCATAAAATAAACAAATAAAAAAAATGTCTCCCAGCCAATAGGCCGGAGCTCATAGAGGGGAAAAAACGCAAACTTAGGCACTCATACTCTCACCCTTTGTGTGTGTGGACTTCTATGTGCTTTATACTTTACTTATATGTACGAAAACAGCAAAAAAAATGCACATTCAAATGAAATACCAACAGTGGTTCACGTTATTTAACTGTTAACGCTAACCCAAACGACCGTAGCTACACTACGGTGTAATTTTTGCCCACCCGAAAACAGAACAGACATACAGCCAAGGTAAATTTAGCGTTTTCAATAGCAGACATTTAGTTATAAACGGAGCTCTGCTCACCTGAATGAAGAGGCGCCACTTGGCTGCAGCTTGCTCCGCCACTCGTGGGGGAAGCCCCCAATCGGCTTCCGTTTCAGGCGAAACCTCACACTTCTCAGCGACGGGGTCACCAAATTGTTGCGGTTCAAAAGTTGAAGGAAAGCTCTGAAACGAATGTGCAAGTTTTAGGCAGGTTTATTGTACATTATAAGAATAAACCTTACAGCGACCAACAGACCTGACCCCAAGCACAGTCCAACACACACACATCTTCGAAGGCGGACCACGGTTTTATACCTCTAGATGACGTCATCGCCTCGTGGGACCAATCCTGGAATCGAACCGCCTTGGAACCGCCCTAGAACTTTTCTACTCTGTGAGTGATCCGCCTCTCAGCCAATCAACTACCAGCTCTGTATGTCAATCATCCAGTGTTGTGTCTGTTGTATTATGCAGGCGTGTAACTGAAAAACTCTTCCCTATTGGAAATAAAACCCGTAAATAAAGGTTCCATCTTGAATATATTTTCACATTATATGGTGGAATTAAGTGAACATAAATCATAACACATAATATGTGTGCTTCAGGTGTAATACTGATATACATATATTTTACTATCCTGGAAATACGAATAGCCGTGCGTTAGCCGCCGCATGCTAACGTTAGCATGCTAGCGCCGTATGCTAACGTTAGCATGCTAGCGCCGTATGCTAACGTGGAAGTGGGGGTGTTGAAAATGTCCTGAAACAGTTACCAATGTCTTGTTAAGCTCTGTCTTCCCCAGAACATAGTAGGATCTAAAATGATTTTTAAAGATGAAGGAGCAAGTTGAAACATGCTGTCTCCCTCCTTGCTAGCAGGCTCTTGGGAGCTGCCTGGCTAACTAACTACGGTGGCCCTACACGGCCAAAATTCTACAGCGGCCGAATGCACAGGAGCGGTAAAAATACAATATAAAATTTAAAAAAAGTTTTAAAATCGATTTTGGGGCTTTTAGAATAGATTCTGAATCGCCAGGACTAAGAATCTTGATTCTTTAAAAAATAGATTTTTTTTGCTGCATCCATAATTGCTACACACTGAAACCTTTTTGTCCACAACTAGATACACACACTAATATTACTGTATGAGGGACGACTCGTTGCACTGCCTACGTCATATTCAGGGGACGGAGAGCAGGCAGGAGGAGGGGGGTCAAAAACACCAGATGAGAATTTTTTCACTTTGCAAAGTCTAAATTTGAGTTAGGATGACATTTTTGACTTGTGAAAATTTCTCAACAGGCTTATTTTATGCTTTTCATTAGACTACTATTAGCTTAAAAACACTTTTCATTTCTCCTTTAATGTTTGATAGATGTAAGACTTCAGCGTCATGTGACAGTGCTGTGGGAAGATGATGTGAGTGACAGTCGAAACCTAAAGCTTTACCGGTAACTGTATTGGCAATTGTCAACAACATTTGAAGTTCCCTTTAATTAAATAAATAAGTTGAATAAAAACCAAAGGCTTTAGCATTGTAGTTCATCTGAGAGTTTGTACAAAGTAGTCCACTGACAAAAAAAAACCCCAAAAAAACCTACCGTATTATTGGACTATAAGTCGTTTTTTTTTTGCAGTTTTTTTTTTTTTTTGCAGTTTTGCCAGTCCTGCGACTTGTAGTCCAAAGCGACATATACTTTTTTTTCCATATTCATGATGCAATTTTTGACTGATGCTTTAAATGTTTATTCATTCTGACATGAACCAGAGTAAACATTACCAATGGCAGCCACTAGAGGCGCGAGAGGGCCCTCTAGGCTTTTGACAACTACCGGCAGGCTTACGTAAACAGTATGTTGTTCCTGTACGCTAAGCCCCCACGCCCTCCCACCAAACCTTCACTAAGCGAATACAGAGAAGACAACAGAGAAAAAGTGTAATGGAAGTCAAATGCCACCAAAAAGAAGATCCTATCCTGCTGATTATAAATGTGCGTGTCCGCTGACGCAGTGGCTGAGTCCAGTTGGGCTTTGATGGATTGCTGGCCCTGCTGAAGCTTAACAACTTTTTTTACCTCTTCTGTGCCGGTCAGTGCACAGTCAACAAGCCGTGCACGTCAACTGATGCAATCAAAACCCCGACACTGACCCGGCCCGCCTATCCAGCACATTATTTTGGCCCAGCGGGCCTCGGACCTAGGTTATAATAATAATAATGAATTCAATGTATAATGCACATTTCATTAATAAAAGTCTCAAAGGTTAGAAATGACAGCTCTGTTTCAGAATAAATGTGACATACTCCAAAGCAACCAATATGTTTTTTTGCCTCTTCATGTTGCTTTTTTTGATTGATGCGATTTATACTCTGGAGCAATTTATAATCCAAAAAATATGGTAATTTCAAAGTTTGTGATTGACCTTTTGCTGTTCCTCCCACTTTTCTGTTTTTCACACTTCTGATGAAAAATGTCAGATTAAGGATCGCTGACTTAAACCTGCAAAACTCACTGCAATACCACAACTATTTAGTTTTATGTTAGTTTTGTTTTCTTATGTTTATTTGTTCCATTTTGCCCTTTCAAGGTAATTTACATAAAGAAAACCACCAGGCAGTGATGTCAGTAACGTGTTACTCTAGTCTGACCACTTTTTCAGTAACTAGTAATCCAACGTGTTGCTATTTCAAAATCCAGTAATCAGATTAAAGTTACTTATCCAAATTACTGTGCGTGGGGGGCGCTGTGGAGCGCTAATGGCGTAAGACGTGCGTTGCTTTGGCTCCTCCGGAACATATGGATATTCTTATTCCATACTCATCCACCCGCTCGCTGCGGTCACAGAACAGCAATCTCCTTCATATTCCGAGAACCAAATTAAGGACCATGGGAGACCGGGCTTTCAGTGTGGCTGCCCCCCGCCTGTGGAACTCTCTTCCTGACTGTCTAAGAGCCCCACAGTCTGTGGTTGACTTTAAGAGCGACTTGAAGACCTTTCTTTTCGACCAAGCATACTCTACCTCCTCATGATTCTACTTTTGATCTTAGCTGATATTGTTATTGATTTTAATTGTTTTATTATTTGTTTTATTGACATTTAATTCTGTTGCTCCTTGTAGCACTTTGAGATTTTCATTAATGAAAAGTGCGTTATAAATTGAATTCATTATTATTATTATTATTATTATATGTGTAATATATTCTTTTGCACCTCCTAATATCCTTCCTCTGGAGTAAACTGAACTTTTATTGAAGGAATACGCATTCCCGATGCCCAAAGTGTGATTGCCGGAGATATACATGGGGAAACACGACAGAACGACTCGTGGCGGAGCCGGTCTCGAGGCTGCGGTGGGGCCTGATGCTAGTGATAGCACGCTGCTAGCCAAGATTCAGGAAATGGTCGACAACCTACGCAATGAACTCATCGACAGGTTTGAGATTATGATTTCGGCTATGATTAAGAAGGAGGTTGCGGCTGTTATGACGGAGTTTGGGACTAAGCTGGCCTCGGCTGAAGCTAATATCGCTGACTTGGAGCGGGCAGCTAATGAGCATGACGGGAAGCTAACCGCCATTGAGACCCGTATCACCTCGCTAAATACAACGGTGAACACGCTGTCTAAAAAATGTGAGGACTTGGAGGGTCGTTTCAGAATAAATAACATTCGCCTCGTGGGGGTTCCGGAGGGCTCCGAGAGCCAGCATCCTACGAAGTTTGTGTCGACGCTGCTTCGGGACCTGCTCGGCCTGGAGGCCGAACCCGCTGTCGACCGGGCCCAGCGCGCCATGCGGACCGGGAGGGCGGAGGGGGGCCTACCGCGCCCGCTCATAGTTCGAATTGCCCTGTACCAGGAGCGAAATGAGATTCTGCGAAGGGCCCGGGAGTCGTCGCCTTTGCTCTTTGAGGGGAAACGTGTTTTCATCTTCCCGGACTACCCGCCCGCGGTGGCTAAAAAGCGCTCGACGTTCATGGCGGTGAAGAAGGAGCTGCACTCCTGCCCTGGAGTCAAATTTGGTCTTCTCTATCCTGCTATACTGCAAATTACACTCCCAGGTGGCCAGGTTCACAAATTCGAGGATCCAGTGTTGGCTGCAGACTTTGTCAAAAAGAACCTTAAAAATGTGGTCGACCCAGCCATGGTGTAGCTCCGGACGTATAGCTATGGTGTGATTATCCGATCACATTGTGACTCTTGTGACTTGAGTTCTCTGGGCCCAGTGCCGAAGACAAGCATGATAGATTATGTTATTGTTTACAGTACACGACTCTGGACGTTGAAATTACAGTCTAAAGTGCTCTGATTCTGTAGTGGTGCCTTCGTGAGTTACGCATGCACAATGTGAACACAATTTATTTCCATCTCAGACGCTTATCATTCCTCCTTTTTTTATATATATTTTTTCTATTTATTCTTAATTTTCTTTTTATTTCTCACAGACAGTTAATTTGCCATCTCTAACTTAGGTCTCTTTTTACGACTCCAAAATTTGTCAGGTTTCCCCAGCTTTTCTTTTCTTACTATCATTTATTATTATTATTTATTTTTAATTATCATTATTATTATTGTTATTATTACTATTATTACTTACTTTTTTCTTATTTTTATTTTATTTTTTCTTCTCATAAACAGACAGTTTAGTTGCTATTTCTTACTTATGTTGTTGATATTATTCTAGCAGATTTTTATGGGCCTGCTTGTATTTTAGTTTCTTCTCATGACATATAAAATAGGACTCTGGTTTTATGACTCCAAAAATTTGTCAGGTTTCCCAAGGGTTTATTTTATTTATTTATTTACTTCATTGTATTTTTTTCTTCCTTAATTTTTCATAAACAGACAGTTAATTTGCTATTTCTCTCTTACTTATGTTTTTGATATTATTCTAGCAGACTTTTATGGGTCTGCTTGTATTTTAGTTTTTTCTCACGGCATATTAAACAGGACTTTGGTTTTATGACTCCAAAAGTTGTCAGGTTTCCCCAGGTCTTGGGGTGCTTTTGAATTTTACACACTGTTATCTACATTATGTTCCAGGAGAGGGCGTTAGTGGCTAACACTGCTCTCGCTACTCCTCCTTTCAGTCCTTATTGGACTGTGTGCTGGTAGTTTCTCTTTTGATGTTTTTTGTGGGGTCTCGCGCGTCCCGTTTGGGGGGATGCCTCTGCGCGGGGGGTGGGAATGGGTGGGCTGTGGGTGGTGGGGCCTCGTATATCCCGAGATGCCTTGGCGATGGGGCTGGGTTGGGGGGATCTTTAGTTTGTATGGATGGGTACATTGTTTAAATTTTTTTCTTTTTTCTTTTGCTATTATTAATTTTTTTCCCAATTATTATTATTTTCTTCTTTCTCCCTCCCCCTCCCCTTTTCAGGCATCCGAAGGCAGTCCTGTCTGTTCCTCTCTTCTTCCTGCTCCGTGTTGACCTATGGCTGAGCCTCATTCAACTTCTGCTGCAATGGTAGGACAAGAGATTTGTTTTACTAGCTTTAATTGCAGGGGGCTCAACAATCCTCAGAAGTGCAGTAAGGTGTTACATCATGTGCGACGTTTGGGGACACACATAGCGTTCCTACAGGAGACACACCTTAGGAATAGAGATCACCTGAAAATTAAACGTAGCTGGTCTGGCCAGGTATTCCATTCCTCCTTCAACACTA
>JBBPBX010063429.1:0-20536 GCA_038048925.1 Garcialebias charrua | reverse complement strand
TTCACAGTTCTCGTATGTCTTTTAATACTTTATGCTTACTTAACATCCATTAAGAAGGCTTACAAAAATTGCCGTCATCTCATGAGCACAGACTATACTCGTCTGCATCTATATGTTGTGTCTCCTAATTCATTCATTCATTCAACCTTTATTTATACAGGCTAGCCTCGTTGAGTCACGGGGACTCATTTACAAGAGGGACCTGTCTCACTCACACCAAACAACCATCCACTCTCACACTCACACCTAGGGTCAATTTAGAGTCACCAATCAGCCTAACAAGCATGTTTTTTGGTCTAATATGGAATAAATAACTACTGTCTTCATTTACCAACCTTGTTATTAGACAGTTTCTCAACAACTTTCAGGCATGAGTTCAGAATCTGTATGAAAAATAATAATTCATAAATTCACTACATAACAAAGTACATAAAACACATGCTTGTAATGCTTTGAAAATTACCTGCCCATTAATGTCTTCGCATAACCCCAGAGTGAACATATCACTTCGAGTAAGGATGTCTTTGTCCACGCAGGCAACATATTCATCTACATCTCTGGTTTTATCTAAAATCTGTCCAAGCTAAGGATAAGAGAAGAAAAAATAAAATTACACATTTATTTAATATATATATATACTTATACACATACACACACATATACAAGGTACAAGTTGACATTTACCAGAGTTCTTTCTGTGGCAGTCAGGTCTGTTCCCCAGCAGGATTTCTTTGCCTCTATCGTTTCAAGATTTCTCAAAACCTGTGTGGACTGCAGAGAACATGGATGGACTTCATTGACAGTGGGTTCCAAACTGGTGGCGGGTTCCAAACTGGTGGCGGGTTCCAAACTGGTGGCGGGTTCCAAACTGGTGGCGGGTTCCAAACTGGTGGCGGGTTCCAAACTGGTGGCGGGTTCCAAACTGGTGGCCTCTTGCTTTTTTTTATCACAGCCTTTATGAACAAAAACAATTCAAACATCATACAGGTACCACTTCAATGCCACGCACTGCTACTAAAAAAACGACATTATGAATATACAGTTGAGTATTACCCATCACAATGCGTCCATTTTGGTCAAGAACCAATGCTGCATGAGGCCCAGCTACTTTCTGACGGTCTTGTTTTGCTTTTGTGTTTTTCCTCACGTTGTAGTGGTGCAAGATATTTCTTTGCAGAAAGACATGTGATGATGGGGTGAGCATATTTAAGAAATAGTTATTCTTTCTCATGCCTGAAAAGAGCTGCTCTGCACACTGGCTGTTTAATCTTCCTACAAGTTCAGGAACAATTTCAATCCGCCTCAAAATATCCCTGTCATCTTTGCTGTTGTGTTGGTGGAAAACATCACTCAAACAGTAGTGCTGAGAGGAGCCAGTAACAGGATGTCCTCCCTCTTCTTCTGGTTCTTTTTTGTACTTCAACCAGGGTAAGCTCACTTGAAGTTTTTTATTAGCAGCTTGTCTGATGTTTTCTGCTGTGTGATCC
Organism: Garcialebias charrua; assembly: GCA_038048925.1. Classification (NCBI taxonomy): domain Eukaryota; kingdom Metazoa; phylum Chordata; class Actinopteri; order Cyprinodontiformes; family Rivulidae; genus Garcialebias; species Garcialebias charrua. The sequence continues at coordinate 19,049 of JBBPBX010063429.1, read as the reverse complement.
AGCAATCTACCTTCGTGGACGGCAAATGGTTCATCCTTAGGGCATCGTTTGTTCATGTGACGTACTAGTCCCCTGGCGTAGTCGTACACCATAATGTTTGGAAAAAATTTCCAAGAAAGAAGCAGATCTGCAAAGTCTCTTGGACTCTCAGCTCTCAGGTTGAACTTCACGGAATATATCACTCCACAAGGACATGTAATTACAGCCCACCCACCTGAAACACGAAACACTAGCGTTACTCTTCTTAAACAAATTTGCTTACCTGCTAGCTCCCTGTTGTGCACTGAATTCAGCTGTAAACAATGCATTTCGTATCTTATTGTTAAAACATGTGTTTTATGGAATACAGATTAAAGACATATGGTTAAAAAATATATAACAATAAAAATAGTAATAATAGATGAAATGTGTCTCTGCACGACTGTTGCAATACTTTGTTATTGGTGACATTGTAACTAATTATATTTGCCTGTTATAACTTGCTGTCAGACACTTACCAGAGGCACCCCAGACTTTTTCAAAGACTTTGTTGTAGGTAGCTCTGGAAGATATTTTGTCACGCAGACGAAGCACAAGGTCCATCTTTGAACCTCTGTTGTCAATACCACATTGCTTGCACAGCTTCTTGATCTCAGGTAGCTTTCAAAAAACAGAAAATGTGTATTAATGTGTTAAGTAACCTGCTCAAACACGAACACAATTCTGTATGTGAACATACCTTTAGATTGAGAACCTCGTCCGCAAGCCGCTCTTCTGTGACATACTGTTCTGGATCACTGCTCCTGTCAGGCACATGGATTTTTTCAGTCTCTGTGTTTAACAAAATGTCAGATTGTCTTGTCTGTGGACCAATCCAGGGGGACCAGTTGTGGTATGTAGGTTTTACAACAAAAGGATTCTTGCAGCCAGCTGAAACAATGAAGACACACAAAAGTTTCTTTAAGGCATTTCTTCCACATTGCTGGACACACTGGAGACTTAATTGTTTGTTGTACAGAATGTTTACAAAGCTTAACCTTAAATAGGCATATACTTACGTGGATAAAACCCACGACTAATAACTTCCATGGTGAGAGAGTCCCAAAAGGATTTAGCGTTCACTTCTCCATTGTAGTCTTTAGGTGGGTTTGGTATTTCACTAACTTCAGAAATGTAACAAATAAAGTATTAGATATTTTTGTAAATTTTCATTTCAGATGACTTGAACATTTTCTATAACAGTATAAGCATCACTACAGATCTGAAAGCTAAATACTTACCAGGCATGCTGAAAACACCTTTCTTATGGAGGTCCATGACTACTACTGCTGGATGATAACCACATGTAACACATGCGTAAAGGTAGTCATGATCAGTCAGACCCTCAAATGATAGATATGCGTGCAGGACCCGCTCCTTGTTAGGAAAGCTCTCCCGTTCGGTGTATTCTATCATTTCAATGATACGGCTTACAGCAGTGTGAGTCTACAGAAATAATAGGAGCAAAATTGCACAATCACAGTTAGACATTAAAAAACACCAAACATGAAAAATTCTAAACTTTGCATTTGTTATAATTTTATAAACATGAACTTTAAATTTTACACAACAAATTAAAAACAAGAACTAACCTGCAGTGCATTTCTCAGTGAAAGGCACAAATGTACTGACAGTAGCATATGATCATCAAAATTGTGGATGCCATCTTGCCAGTCTTGATATCGATACACCATGTTACAGTTAGGACAGGTCTTCCTGTATGTTGATATGCCTAAAAGGGAATAAAAATAAATAATAATCTAATAAACACCTAAAGTTGATACAATGCAAGTCACAATTATTAATTTAGGCCCGAGCAGCTAAGCGCTGCGAAGGCCTATTGTAATTGTACTGTTTCTTATTTTTATTTTTTTTCTTCCCCCCAAAGAAGTGGCCTTTTGGAGGCTTTATCATATACGAAAACTCACCAAATTTGGCGGACTCGTCAGGACTGGTGAAAAATTACGTATTTTGGGGGCGTGGCAAAAATCGCCACAGAAACGGCTCAAGAGCGCCCCCTAGAAATTTTCAAAATACCCTCCGCATTGACCTTAGTTTGACGTAGAATCATGAAATTTGGTACACTTGTCCAACTCACCAAGATGCACAGAAAACCCTCTGGCACCAATGTTGTACAATAAATGGTAAGGCGGCCATTTTGGAACGATGACCAAATTTTCACCCCTTTTTGGCCGTTTACAGCCTCCGCATTTGAACGAACTCCTCCTATGAATTTCGCTCGATTTGGTTCAAACTTGGCCAGTTTCTTCATAAGGCACGGGGGAACAAACAATATCAAAATTGTGCGTTTTCATGAATGCTGAAGGGGCGGGGCCAGACGTCAAAGTTGGACATCTCGCCATGAAAAACGAAACGCTTACAGCTCTTACACGAAAAAAGTCTAATACATCAAACCTTCAGTTATTGACCCACATCCGGTCCCCCGCAAAACTGTATGGTCAAATCATGACATCACTTAAGCCACGCCCCCTGACAACAGGAAGTGTAAAGTTTTACGTTGAACGGTCCATATCGGACCCCTGTTACCTAATCAGCGTGGCATTGTGTCCAGTGACCGAAGACATGTTGGTGTAACAAGCATTCCAATACTGTTCGTTTTTGGTGGAGCATGTGGGCGTGGCGACGTGGCGAAGTAAGACATAACGCCATCACCATACGTTTGGTTCTAAAATCCACAGATTTGATCCGAGGAGTACCAAAATCAGTATGATCGATCATTGCCCACCCCTTGAACAGGTGTTTATGCTAATTAGCAAATCGCTACAGAAACGGCTCAAGAGCGCCCCCTAGAAATATTCAAAATACCCTCCGCATTGACCTTAGTTTGACGTAGAATCATGAAATTTGGTACACTTGTCCAACTCACCAAGATGCACAGAAAACCCTCTGGCACCAATGTTGTACGATAAATGGTAAGGCGGCCATTTTGGAACGATGACCAAATTTTCACCCCTTTTTGGCCGTTTACAGCCTCTGCATTTCAACGAACTCCTCCTAGGGATTTCGCTCGATTTGATTCAAACTTGGCCAGTTTCTTTATAAGGCATGGGGGAACAAATGTTATCAAAACTGTGCGTTTTCATGCATGCTGAAGGGGCGGGGCCAGACCTCAAAGTTGGACATCTCGCCATGAAAAACGAAACGCTTATAGCTCTTACACGAAAACTGTCTAATACATCAAACCTTCAGTGATTGACCCACATCCGGTCCCCTGCAAAACTGTATGGTCAAATCATGACATCACTTAAGCCACGCCCCCTGACAACAGGAAGTGTAAAGTTTTACGTTGAACGGTCCATATCGGATCCCTGTTACCTAATCAGCGTGACATTGTATCCAGTCACCGAAGACATGTTGGTGTAACAAGCTTTCCAGCACTGTTCGTTTTGGGTGGAGCAAGTGGGCGTGGTGACGTGGCGAAGTAAGACGTAACGCCGTCACCATACGTTTGGTTCTAAACTCCACAGATTTGATCTGAGGAGTACCAAAATCATTATGATCGATCATTACCCACCCCTTGAACAGGTGTTTATGCTAATTAGCAAATAGCCTCCATAGCGCCCCCTAGATTATTCAAACTGTTGTATCTCAGTGATACATCATCCGATCTGAACCAGATTTATTGTGCATCATCAGTGAGCCCTTGTGGACACATTGATATGGTGGGCTAACATTTGACTCAAGTGCGCCCCCTACATTATTTCTATAGTTATATCTCAGTGATACATCATCCGATCTGAACCAGATTTATTGTGCATCATCAGTGAGCCCTTGTGGACACATTGATATGGTGGGCTAACATTTGACTCAAGTGCGCCCCCTACATTATTTCTATAGTTATATCTCAGTGATACATCATCCGATCTGAACCAGATTTATTGTGCATCATCAGTGAGCCCTTGTGGACACATTGATATTGTGGTTTAACATATGACTCCAGAGCGCCCCCTAGATTATTCAAACTGTTATATCTCAGTGATACATCATCCGATCTGAACCAGATTTATTGTGCATCATCAGTGAGCCCTTGTGGACACATTGATATTGTGGTTTAACATATGACTCAAGAGCGCCCCCTAGATTATTCAAATCGTTATATCTCAGTGATACATCATCCGATCTAAACCAGATTTATTGTGCATCTTCAGTGAACACTTCGACACACATTGATAATGGTATGTAAATTTTTACTCCATAGCGCCCCCTATATTATTACTACAGTTATATCTTAGTGATACATTATCCGATCTGCACGAGATTTATTGTGATTCATCAGTGAACACTTCTACACACATTGATAATGGTATGTAAATTTTTACTCCATAGCGCCCCCTGTATTATTACTACAGTTATATCTTAGTGATACATTATCCGATCTGCACAAGATTTATTGTGCTTTATCAGTGAACACTTCGACACACATTGATAATGGTATGTAAATTTTTACTCCATAGCGCCCCCTATATTATTACTACAGTTATATCTTAGTGATACATTATCCGATCTGCACGAGATTTATTGTGATTCATCAGTGAACACTTCTACACACATTGATAATGGTATGTAAATTTTTACTCCATAGCGCCCCCTATATTATTACTACAGTTATATCTCAGTGATACATTATCCGATCTGCACGAGATTTATTGTGCTTTATCAGTGAACACTTCGACACACATTGATAATGGTATGTAAATTTTTACTCCATAGCGCCCCCTATATTATTACTACAGTTATATCTTAGTGATACATTATCCGATCTGCACGAGATTTATTGTGATTCATCAGTGAACACTTCTACACACATTGATAATGGTATGTAAATTTTTACTCCATAGCGCCCCCTATATTATTACTACAGTTATATCTCAGTGATACATTATCCGATCTGCACGAGATTTACTATGCTTCATCAGTGAGACCTTGTGGACACATTGATATTGTGGTTTAACATATGACTCAAGAGCGCCCCCTAGATTATTCAAATCGTTATATCTCAGTGATACATCATCCGATCTGAACCAGATTTATTGTGCATCATCAGTGAGCACTTGTGGACACATTGATATGGTGGGCTAACATTTGACTCAAGTGCGTCCCCTAGATTATTCAAACTGTTATATCTCAGTTATACATCATCCGATATGTACCAGATTTATTGTACATCATCAGTGAGTACTTCAACACACATTGATACTGTGGTTTAACAGATAACTCTAGTGTACCCCTACATTATTTTTCAAACTGTTACATCTCATTGTTAGATCATCTGATCTGTTCCACATTTACTGTATGTCATCTGTCAGCACTTCTAAACACGTATATATTGTTGTTATTCGCTAACTATTCTTGGCAAACGGGTGTTGGATGGGCATGAGAGAGTTCGAGGTGGTGACCGAGCAGACGAGCTGGAGCTCGCGTGGTCGCCACAATAAGGCCAGAGCGGCGCTAAGCTGCGAGGGCCTCAACGTTGCTTGCAGCTTTAATTTTACTTGTAATCACACCATAACTTCCAAACCTGTAACTATACCAGATGAAGTCAATATCTTTGCTGTTGCAGATACCAGCTGTGGATCACTTAGAGTGGTGTGTTGTTCACATTCTGTGCATTCCGTCTCAGATGGAATGAGATGTGTGGGGAACCCATTGAGAAACTTGGCATTTCTGCTGCTGATGATAAGTGTTTCAGGAAGATCAGCGGGTATTTTCTTGTGTGACATCAAATACTTGATCATCCTCTCAGTTGCTGGATCAGTGATTGATGCACTTTCCTCATCACAGTTCAAAGGAGCAGCACCACACATAACATCCTCCTCTGGACTTTTTGCAGTTTTAAACATGTCTGGCATTTTCTCAAACAGATGCCATTTTGCTGTAGCCTTGTGTGTACAGGACTTCTTCCCATCTGTGCAGGGACAATGCCAGGTGTTTTTCTTGTTGTCATGGGTAACGATCACCCTACCAAGTTTACTAAAAAATGACGTTTTAGGTTCAAAAACAGAGACGTGAAATGTAGTTTCTGTTCCACAGACACTAAGAAGAACTGACAATGGTGTACTGTTTGCAATGGCTTCCTGTTGTTTCTTTAAAAGGTCTTCCTTTCGCTGCGTGCTGAACCACAAGTTCTCAACCAGTATATCAAGAGTAGATTCAGACAGATATTCTTCAAAGTCTGTGGCACGGGGGCAAAAATATAGTGACTGGATATGTTCACACTCAAAAGGCAGAATCCCACTCCGCTGGGCGAACTGAGCATTAACAGTACACTTGTCAAGCTCACATTCTGATCTGTGAAATTGTGACCAGGTATTTTTTATAACATGAATAGGGTTTGATGGACCGTAAAATGATTTCTCAACAGCAAAGACACCTTTTTTGGGATCCACACATTGACTCCTTAAATGATGATTCTGTGAAATCTGCACCAAATTATTCTGGTGCTTCCTTTTTAAATGAACTCGAAGATTTCTTTTTTTCAAGGGCAAGCTGCACATTTCACATGTAATAATGTCTTTTGACTTTAAGTGTGCCTTTGAAAATGGAACAGGTAGCGGTGCAGTTGTGGCCGCCTGGATGTTGGTTGAAGCTGGCTGAACAGGTAGCGGTGCTGTTGTGGCCGCCTGGATGTTGGTTGAAGCTGGCTGAACAGGTAGCGGTGCTGTTGTGGCCGCCTGGATGTTGGTTGAAGCTGGCTGAACAGGTAGCTGTGCTGTTGCACAGCTGGACAGGGATCTTAAAGTCATCGTGTGGTTTACTAAATGATTTACAAACCGCTCCCGTTTCTCATGTGTTGACAAACAGTATGGGCAATGAAAGTGAGATGGGCCGTGACAAGGTAAACCACATCTGAAGATGTAGAATTCTGCAAACCAAATCAAATCAATAACGTTAACAATAGTAAATACATAATTTGTACACATATTTATGCCAGAAACAGTCAGAGGTGTCAAGTAACCAAGTACAAATACTTTGTTACTTTACTTGAGTAGAAATTTTGGGTATTTCTACTTAAGTGGAGTAATTATTTTTCAGCCTACTTTTTACTTCTACTCCTTACATTTTAATTCAATTATGTGTACTTCCTACTTACTCCTTACTTTTTAAAAATGAAAAAAGTATTTTATTTCGATTTAACTTTGGTGGTTTAGAATTCACATTAGTTAGGACTGCATACAACTATTCAAATAAACACCATCAAAATTAGAAAATTGACAACTCTTTCACAAACATTAGTATTAATCAAATTGTGTTTTACAAACCTTTATGTTGAACCATAGCAGTATTAGCAATATCAAATTGTGATATTGCTCACCCTCACTCCAAACCTCTGGAGTGAGGGTGAAACGTTTCTGCTAAAAAGAAACTGTCCAGATGAACTGATTGAGAATGAGCGGAATATCAAATTGTGTTTTACAAACCTTTATGTTGAACCATAGCAGTATTAGCAATATGGTTCACCACCTTGTACGACTCCTTAGCACAGTAGTAGCAAAGAGGACATCTATAGGTGTCATCTTTGCTATAAGGTTTTAACATCTCCCCTTTTTGGATGTTACATACAGATACAGATACATGGATCTGCTGAAAGAAAACAAAGAATGAACTTTAAAAGTTATAAAATGGTATCTATTTTTAGGCACTATGATCGTGATTTCGCTATGCAGCACGCTACATATGCTAACATCAATCTTAGCTTAAAGGAATTACGATTTTTACTAGTTTAATAACTATATTTATTTGCTACATAACAAAAATGCTTATAAAAAGTATCATTACCGTCTGCTGGAGTAACCCCTCGCTGTTTGCTGCAGCGAGGTGTACTTGGTCTGCTGACTTTGCCAAGTTTCCATTGTGAATCATTCCGTTGAAATATTTTCATTCACGTGTCCCTTCTTCAACCTTCTACTGTACTTGGAAACACACCGCTGACCCGCTTCTTTAAGGAATTTGTAAGTGATCATTGAAAAAGCGCCCCCTTTATTTCCGGAGTGCAATGGCACTACTTCCATATATGGTATGGCTCGTCCGTCGGGCACGATCCCGCCCCTTACTGCATGCTGCAGCGAGGGGTTACTCCCACGCTTCTCGTAAGTCCGGAATTTTGCTCGTAAATTGGAACGGTTTTGCTAGCGCGACTACGAACACTCGTTTTTCATCGAAAAACTGCTTATGAGTGCATAAAAATGATCGGAAACGTGTGTCCACATGTTTAGCTAACGAACTGTGGTGAAAAAACACAGGAAAACTCAGTATTTTTTGCGTTTTTTCCAATAATTCGCCAGCTCGTAAGTCCGGAACCTCGTAGATCAGAGCGCTCGTAAATCGGGGACTACCTTGGGTTGTTAACCCAGCAGTATTTAGAGTGCAGATATTACAAATGTGCCAGATCATCTTAACTGGACTCACTGCTTGTTTTGATAACCTTACTCACCATTTCCAATTTCATATTGTGGCAAAATTATCTAGTGCTTTCTTTTTCATGTTTATCATAATATATTGTCTCTGGTTTTCCTATGAAATAGCAAATTACATCATTTAAAGCCATTGTCTTGCCAATGTTTAATGTTCTGCCTTACTTTACTTTTAACAGCAGCTACTTTTTGTTTCCTTACATTACCAAAAGATCTCTTTACTTGAGACATTTTTTTAGACATTTTATAAATCCTTGCATACTATAATGGAACACCCTGGTCTCTGAAACTGTCGGTGAAAACACCTGAATTCACCTTTTCACTGAAGCTCTCAAGTGAATCTCCTTTTCTCTGAAAACCTACAGTGAAGGACAAAATCACTGTTTTATTCCAGTTTAGTTTGAATCAGAACACAAATAAGTCACAAGAGGCTCTCTTTAATTGTTACTTTGTTTAATTCAGAATTGATCAACAGAATAACTTTTGTCATTTTATGATAATCTGTTATTAACATGAGTTGTTACTCTTAATATGCTGGTTTATTCTTCAGTACGATGGTGCTTAAAACTATGGCACAGTTCAGGGTATGTGTTAAGTGAAACTTCTCAGCTTTGTGTATGAGTTAGACATAGTAATTACTTTACTGGCGACTCCGTCTGTCTGTTTATCTATGCAGTTTTCCTGCCTGTCCTTCAGACTTCAACTCGCTGACCTGCAAAGTCACTCCGTTATTTTTGGTGAACAGCCAATCAGTGGGGTGGATTTGAAGGAGTTAAGCCCTCTACATAAAACCCTAACTTCATGTCTTGTTTCAGTTTATGAGGGAACTCAAACTATGTTCTTCTCCTGAAAGCTGGTTGAACGCCAGTCAAAACGCCAATGACTTCGTTCTATCAGTAAGGTTTTTACAGCAAGCTCGCTGTAAAATCCGACCTCGAGCTGAAATGCTCCATTTTAAGGAATTTCCTTCAAATGATCTCTTATCTTGAAAAACCACACCGGAGCTGAAGCCGTTACCCCGGAGAAGTGAGCCGACTTGTAGCGAGCCTCTGAAAGTTGGACGCTGGTCGCTAGATGTGGGCGATATGGCTCAAAAATTATATTGTGATATTTCAGAGCATTATCATGATAGCTCACTTTCAGCTACAACTCTGAGGAGATCACCTTCAGCTGCAACTCTGAGCAGATCACCATCAGCTGCAAATCTGGACAGCTCACCTTCAGCTGCAAATCTGGACAGCTCATCTTCAGCTGCAACTCTGGGCAGCTCACCTTCAGCTGCAACTCTGGGCAGCTCACCAACTTGGTTATTTACGTGCTGAAATAAGCTGATTTATAATCATTAATTAACAAAAATTAAACTGAGACACAGTCTTACAAAAAAGGCAGCCAACATAATATTTTTAGGAGTTTCTGTAGTTTAATTTTAATGATGTTGGTGGTATTTACATTTTGAAATAAGCTGATTTGTAATCATTTATTAACAAAAATTAAACTGAGACACAGTCTTAAAAAAAGTCAGCTAACAAATATATTTTTTAGGTCTTTATCCTGCTCAAATTAAAATACCGTACCAATTCATGCAGGCTTGTTCGCTGCATTTCCGGTGCTGCGCGTGCTCGTTTTGTTTTCATCAGATGTACCGGTAGCTAGCGAAACAAATTTTTAAATCCAGCTCATTTCACAATTACGTTCATTCATTAAGGAAAAGTTCAGCTCAGACACATATTTGCTATAATTTTTATCGAACAAATAATTGTTTTAAAGTGGTAATCTTCTTAAAGCCTTGCTGTGCGCTCCTTGCAGCAGAGCTAAACACTCGGTCGACATTTCCGGGTTGACTCAGCGGTGACTCGACACGTCAGTGGTGGATGACGCATTACGTCGGCGGTGACGTAGGTGCGACCTATACACCGGTGTGACCTATTTCTGGATTTTTTCCAATTTATTGATAATAATTGGACAATGTGACCTATACACAGGTGCGATCTATACAACGGAAAATACGGTACTTCTGTTTTTTGTTTGTTTGTTTGTTTTTAGCACATCTTATTTTCAGTTGTTTTGGTGTTTTTGGTATTTGCAGCATGTTTTATTTTTATTTTTTTTTATTGTGTTTCTTCATCTATTTTCTGTGATTGAAGTTTTTTTCTGTTTCATTTGTTTTTTGTTTAGGAGTTAGGATTATTCATGTGTTTGCAGCACGTTTTAACTGTTTGCTGTGCATTTAGCTGTGTGTAGCTTGTTTGCACCTGTCGTCCACCGTTGAGACGGGACTCCTCAGTGACTAACTATTGAAAGATGTACCTCTTTTGGTGTAAGTTAACTAGATTTTTACAAGCTCTCATATTAAAAATCAAAGCACCACCTAGTGTAATATTATAGTGGTTTATTTAAAAAGGTAATGGTGATATGAAAGCTACATGACGAGTAATCAATGATGTTTTAAAGAATCATAGGTCAAAGACTGGTATTTCACAACATTTTTTAAAGGATAATGTTGAAATTCATGATGACAATGAAATTGCAAACTGATTTAATCAATAATTGATCAAAACTGGACTAATGCAAAAATATAAATGAAATACTGTTATGTATGTTGCTTTGTAGTTAGATAATTATGGTGAATTGTTTTTTTTGTTTGTTTGTTTTTGTTAAAGTGGACCTAAACCCAACATTAACTTTTTTTAGCTGATAAACTCCCTAGAATGTGTTTAAAAAGTTATCTAGCACTATGGCTGTGTTTATTCTCACATAATTGTGCGTATCTGTGTAAATCGGCAATATTTGGTCTAAAAACGTGTTTACGGTAGTTCTATAGGTTGAACTGGTGGATTACACCTTAATTTTCTTATTTGTCCAAACGCTCATGTGTGATGTCACACAGGTGGTTCAAGCAGAGCCAATCCCCTGCAGAGATGAGAAGGTTCATACCTTGTATGGAAGTGCTACATTTCACTCCTGAAAAGCTTTTTTTTCCTTTCTTTTTTTCCCCTTTTTTTAAGCCTTTGGTTTTGGATGGAATGGGTGGAATAGATAAATACATCTACAGCTAGCCCTCGAGTTACGTCAGGGATCCGGACCTAAGGTTGTGACTTAGGTCGATTCTGTCGTACCTTGCGGACCAAAAACACGTGCCTGTCGTAGGTCCGCGTTTCTGACATAGGTCGCGGCTATACCGCTAACGGAGCTCCGCACACACATTTAATGGCATGAGGCTGAACAAGCGGACATACTAGGCCATAAACATGCACAGAACTTTACATGTACAGTAAATGAATACAATAAATAAATAAAAATATACAGTACTGTACACTGTAATGTCTTACTTTGAGCTGGTCAAAGCCTGCCTTCGTCTTTTAGCATTAGCTCTTGCACCAGTCCGAGCTCCCCCAGCTTCCTTACGCTCCACACGCACACACGTGGTCAAAACTGTTTAAAAGAAGGACTGTTAGCTTCTTAACATCATACATTTGGAGCCAGAAAAAAAAAACGTACTCAAAGCCGTTTCTCCGCGATGTTTCTCCATCCAAAACAAGCTGCTCTGTTAGCTGCTGTTAGGCCCCGCCATTAGCAGCATTTGTTAGCATGTCAGTTCATTCAAAAAGGCTGTCGGCTTTGTATCTCCGCGTTTGCTCAGTGTCCCCCGACATCTTAGGCTGCCAGGCGGACATTTGCGGTGAGCTCCCGGCCGCAGAGGGCCCCTCCACGGCATGTCGGCTCGGTGTCTTCGCCTGTGTTAGCTGCTCTGTTAGCTGCTGTCGTTAGCATGTCGGGCGGCGTTGTGGGAGCGATCGCGGGGTGATCGGTGGCTGCTCCTCCAGGCCTGAGACGTCCACAAAGTTGACCGAGTGTTTCCAGCTAATTTATCCGTATGAGGCAACCCTGATCGGACACACAGTCCTCCAGAGCCAGCTGACAGGAGCCTCTATGGTGGAGCTTGAAGAGTCCTGAACTCTTATAGACGTGCTCCAAGGAGAGAGAGAGTATTTATATAAAAAATAATTTATTATGACAGGCATAAGGGTTACAATTTAATCAGAGTACAGACATAAAATACATTTTATATGCATATAAATGGGAGCAGAATATACAGAACCTTCCTCCGTGGTGTTCCCTCAAAAATGCTCAACCCCGTGATAGTGTGTTCTTCTGATATTTGCATCTTGTCGTGTTCCAATTGGATGTTTCAAGATTAGACTGTCTGCTTCTAGCTCGTTACCATGGTGTTCAAGGTTGCTGCACTGACCTTATCTTGTGCAGTTTGAAAACTCTAAGTTTGCTGTGTTATTAGTAGACTTTTAGCAGACTGTGGGCAACTACACTAATTGATCGCTAATGATTCCTAGCTGTGTGTGTCATTAATCTAATATGTAAATGTGTCTATATGTGAGCTCTAATATGTATGAAGATTCAATTCATGTTGTGTTCTCTTAAAGTTATAATTAGTGTCATACGTTGTTTCACAGAGTGTATCTGTAATGTTACGTGTCAACCCGAAGTAGTAAATGTATTACCTGCGCTGGATAGATGTAGGGAATACCTGATCAAACAGTAACACTTCTTGAGCATATAGAGTAAGTAAAAGTATCAAACAGTGTCATAACTCTTCATCTCCCTCTCTTGACCTATTGAAAATAGGTCACCAAAACGGATGAACCCACTCCAGAGAGCACCCAGCATCCAAGCACAAGAGATAATAAGCCCCACCAAAAATCAAAACACACAACAAACCTACAACCCAAAACGACCCCCTTCCTCAACACAACCTGACTCCAACACTAGCACCACCCCAAATCAAACTCCCAACAAATTGAAACCCCCAATAAGCAAACAGTATACGAGCACAACCAACAAAACGACACCACAAAAACCAACAACAATCACACCTTACAACCCCTATATAAATCTGACTCCATCAACGCTAATCCCTAAAGCACCCAAAAAACTACAACACACTACAATATCTAAACCCTCCCGCAAACTCACGACCAGCCCCGGGAACAGACTAAGACACCTGCGACCCCACCACCCTCTCTTGGCCCGCACGTGGTCCCCCAGTCTGTCCCGACACTCACACGCTGACACTCATCCTCAGACCTGTAGGTGCTGTAATCGAAAGGTGAAAAGCCAAAAGAAAAAGAAGAATCAACCCTCAAAAAATAGTAAGGAATGAGATTAAACCTGAAAGCCCCTCAACAGTAAATCAAAATAAAACAAACCCTTTAACGCTGTAAAAGCGCCCTTAAGACAGCAAAAGCGGACTCAGCCCCCAACCATCCTTGAGCCTAAGATGTATTGCAGTTACCCAAAAAGCATAAAACTCATCAAAGCTGAAGAAAATATGAATAGTCCTAAATAGTAAAAGCTGTGATCAACTTCAAAGCGCAAGAAGTAAACCAAAAAGTTTAAAGATTATAAACAGCCTGTACAATTCACCACAACCAGACCACGCTCAAACCTTGGGAACATCCCCCATGTCCCTCGCAGTGTTGGGAATGTTACTTCAAAAAAGTAATTAATTATAGTTACTAGTTACTTCGCCCAAAAAGTAACTGAGTTAGTAACTGAATTACTCACCTATAAAAGTAATTAGTTACCAGGGAAAGTAACTATTGTTTGTTTGGTTGGTTTAAGTTTAGATATATCTACGAATTTTAAGTAGAAATGCTTACAGCACCTCAACAGAACATGACTGGTTGACATACTATACTTCAAGTTTTTTCTTCATTACAAAATACAGGTTAACAAAATAATATAACAATTGTGTTTTTCAGCTCTATGTACACCCTGTACTGTTCAAGTGTTTTCTTAGAAATAAAAGTAAACAGTTAAAATAAGTGCTTTGTAGTGTAAAATAAAATCAAACTCTCACACAACTGGTTCTTCAAGAATTTTCTTAAAAACAAAAGAACCATTTTCACAATATGAAGTACTTTTAAAACAGTACTGAAAAGCTGAATTACCTGAGCAGTTGTGATGCTTCATCAGATCAGATTACGACGGACGTACACTTCGCTCCGGGACATAATGTACACTTCACATGCACGTTCTTGCCTTTTACCTCAAGGAGAGTAAAGTAATTTCTGTATTTCCACTTTGAAAACGCCAACTTTCCCTCCAGACTCGCCATTGCTGCCAGACTTCTGTTAACTTTTCAGATTTGAAGCTTCCTGCTGCAGCGTGTGTGAGCTGAACAACAAAACCGCTGATTGGCTGACCTCTGACTGACACTCTACCTTAGCCAATCAGCATCATCCTTATTGTTTCGTCCCTCCCTCCCCTCTGCTCCCACGTCTATAGCTCTATGTCTATGCTCCTACCCTCCCTCCCCTCTGCTGCTTCCCCCTCCACCCTCCCTCACCAACAAGGGAAAAAAAAAGTAAACAAGCAGCGAGAGACAGCGCGCAGAAGACAAAATAACGTACACCATTTTAGTGTTTGTAACGGTAACGGCGTTGTAACGATAGACATAGTAACTACTTAGATTACCCGTTAATGAAAAAAATAACTCCGTTTGTAACGCTGTTTATTTATAACTCCGTTATTCCTATCACTGGTCCCTCGGATGGATGATGGACGACCTCTTGTAAGGATAGGCTTCCTTCGTCCCCCTCTGTTAGTCAGTTCATAGTGGTCTGTTAGTTTTCTTCCTTCGTCCCCCTCTGTTAGTCAGTTCATAGTTGTCTGTTAGTTTTCTTCCTTCGTCCCCCTCTGTTAGTCAGTTCATAGTAGTCTGTTAGTTTTCAGTTCATAGTAGTCTGATTAGTTTATTAGTTTCCTTTCCTTCATCCCCCTCTGTTAGTCATCTCCTAGTAGTCAGTTAGTTTATCATAGTAGTCTGTTAGTCTTCAGTTCATAGTAGTCTGATTAGTTTATCAGTTTCCCTTCCTTCATCCCCCTCTGTTAGTCATTTCCTAGTTAGTTAGTTTATTAATTTCCCTTCCAGTTTAGATGTTTATTCACTCTTAGTTTTACCTCCAGTTCTGTCCCTAGTTACCTTCATGTTTTAAGTTAGTTTTCCGGTCCCGCTCTGTGTCTCTAGTTAAGTGTCTCCGTTGATTGTCCCCAGGTGTCTGTAATCATGTCTCGTATTAGCTGTGTGCATATAAGCCCTGTCTGTATCTCATTCCTTTGTCGGTGCATAGTCTGGTGTAATCTGGTAACCCTCATGTCTCTCGCCACAGCTCCTGTGAGTATCTGCTGCCACGACAGCCTTGTTTATTTTGTTATTAAAAGTATTTATTTTACGATCTCTTGCCTCCTGCGTTTCCGTCTGCGCCACTGGGTTTTAACACGCTCTCTGAGTGAATCCATGACATTATGCACCGACCATACAAAAAACCCAGCAGGCGGAACGGGTCGCCTACCTGTTTGCTCGACTCCACGCAGAGGGACGAGGTTGTTTTCCGGTGTGGTGGATTTCAGCTCCACGAGGACCGCCTGACGTCCTGCTCCAGTTCGGCTCTCTCTCCAGGTCCACTCGTTGTCTCCGGATGGACGTCCGGAGAGGACGAGGAGGACGATTTGTGTATTCCTCTTTTTCCCCAGTCTCCATGTTGCCGTAAAAGCGGTAAAAAGAAGAACCGGAAGCGTTCACCTGCACCTCCGTCCTGGTCAGCTGTTCAGACCCGGTCCGGCGAGTCCGAGTATTTTGGGCACGACTCCAGCGCTCCAGGGGTAGCGAGTTCCATGGCCTCATCTCCCAGGTTTCCGGTGAGGGTGGAAACAAACGCTCCACGGTCGCTTACAGCTGTCCCGGCTCGGTTCGGTGAACCCGGTCACAGCGACTCCACGGGGGCGGGTCTTCACACCACTCACTCAGCTCCCCGTTCATCTAGTGACCAGATGAAGGGGGGTCAGCCCACGGGTCAGTCACCTGAACGATGTCTCATTGAACCAGCAGAGGTCGTCCCAGGAAGTTTTTCTGGGGTGATAAACACTTCTGACTTACAGCACATAAACTGTACTTTGCAAGGACTATTTTCCTCAGCTGGAGTTAACCCGGCCAGTTCAACTTTATTACTCTCCCTAGCTGAAAGACTGTTGACGTCTACACCTGGTCTAACCCAGATCCCTGAATATCAGCAGCTTCTGTTTAAAATAAGGACAACTCTGAAAGAAGCCACCTGTTTACATGAGCCAGCAATCCCAGGCTCTTCAGTTCCTGTTTCTGGTTCTGTGTCTCATAACTCCTCACCTATAACAGTTACCAACCAGCATCCACCTGCAACTGCATTCGGTCCAGACCCTGCCGCTCCAGAATCTGCTGCAGCTCCAGTACCTGCAGCTACAGGGGGCGTTGCCGCCCTGCTTCCAGTCTCAGAGGGTCCATCCTCTACGTCCTCAGAGGGTCTGGACGCCTCTCTTGTATCCTGTCTCAAGGGGTCCCTGGAGGATGCCCCTCACATCTCCTGTGCCGTGGAGGGTCCTGAGTCCAGGAGTGGTTACCGGTCAGGTTCTGGACCGCGCCGTCGCCGCCGTGGCAGAAATCGCTCTTCGGCTGCTGTAGTCTCCTCGCCCGGCTCGTCGGCTCCTGATTCTTTGGCTGCCCTGTCTCCGGCTCCTGAGGGCGCTGCCCTGTCTCCGGCTCCTGAGGGCGCTGCCCTGTCTCCGGCTCCTGAGGGCGCTGCCCTGTCTCCGGCTCCTGAGGGCGCTGCCCTGTCTCCGGCTCCTGAGGGCGCTGCCCTGTCTCCGGCTCCTGAGGGCGCTGCCCTGTCTCCGGCTCCTGAGGGCGCTGCCCTGTCTCCGGCTCCTGAGGGCGCTGCCCTGTCTCCGGCTCCTGAGGGCGCTGCCCTGTCTCCGGCTCCTGAGGGCGCTGCCCTGTCTCCGGCTCCTGAGGGCGCTGCCCTGTCTCCGGCTCCTGAGGGCGCTGCCCTGTCTCCGGCTCCTGAGGGCGCTGCGCCTTGCCTCCGGCTCCAGAGGGCGCTGCCGCCTTGCCTCCGGCTCCAGAGGGCGCTGCCGCCTTGCCTCCGGCTCCAGAGGGCGCTGCCGCCTTGCCTCCGGCTCCAGAGGGCGCTGCCGCCTTGCCTCCGGCTCCAGAGGGCGCTGCCGCCTTGCCTCCGGCTCCAGAGGGCGCTGCCGCCTTGCCTCCGGCTCCAGAGGGCGATGCCGCCTTGCCTCCGGCTACAGTGGGCGCTGCCGCCTTGCTTCCGGCTCCGGAGGTTCCAGACGCCTCCTCCACGTTCCGGGAGGGTCCAGACGCCTCCTCCAGAGGGTCCGACGCCTCTACGTCTCCTGAGGGTCCCTGCGACGCCTCTACGTCTCCTGAGGGTCCCTGCGACGCCTCTACGTCTCCTGAGGGTCCCTGCGACGCCTCTACGTCTCCTGAGGGTCCCTGCGACGCCTCTACGTCTCCTGAGGGTCCCTGCGACGCCTCTACGTCTCCTGAGGGTCCCTGCGACGCCTCTACGTCTCCTGAGGGTCCCTGCGACGCCTCTACGTCTCCTGAGGGTCCCTGCGACGCCTCTACGTCTCCTGAGGGTCCCTGCGACGCCTCTACGTCTCCTGAGGGTCCCTGCGACGCCTCTACGTCTCCTGAGGGTCCCTGCGACGCCTCTACGTCTCCTGAGGGTCCCTGCGACGCCTCTACGTCTCCTGAGGGTCCCTGCGACGCCTCTACGTCTCCTGAGGGTCCCTGCGACGCCTCTACGTCTCCTGAGGGTCCCTGCGACGCCTCTACGTCTCCTGAGGGTCCCTGCGACGCCTCTACGTCTCCTGAGGGTCCCTGCGACGCCTCTACGTCTCCTGAGGGTCCCTGCGACGCCTCTACGTCTCCTGAGGGTCCCTGCGACGCCTCTACGTCTCCTGAGGGTCCCTGCGACGCCTCTACGTCTCCTGAGGGTCCCAGCGCCGTCGACGCCTTCACCTCCACAGAGGGTCCCAGCGCCGTCGACGCCTTCACCGAGGGTCCACGCATTGCTGATGCGTCAACATCAACTGAAGACGACGTCTCTTCGCCAGACGTCCCAGACGACGTCTCTTCGCCAGACGTCCCAGACGACGTCTCTTCGCCAGACGTCCCAGACGACGTCTCTTCGCCAGACGTCCCAGACGACGTCTCTTCGCCAGACGTCCCAGCAGACGACGTCTCTTCGCCAGACGTCCCAGCAGACGACGTCTCTTCGCCAGACGTCCCAGCAGACGACGTCTCTTCGCCAGACGTCCCAGCAGACGACGTCTCTTCGCCAGACGTCCCAGCAGACGACGTCTCTTCGCCAGACGTCCCAGCAGACGACGTCTCTTCGCCAGACGTCCCAGCAGACGACGTCTCTTCGCCAGACGTCCCAGCAGACGACGTCTCTTCGCCAGACGTCCCAGCAGACGACGTCTCTTCGCCAGACGTCCCAGCAGACGACGTCTCTTCGCCAGACGTCCCAGCAGACGACGTCTCTTCGCCAGACGTCCCAGCAGACGACGTCTCTTCGCCAGACGTCCCAGCAGACGACGTCTCTTCGCCAGACGTCCCAGCAGACGACGTCTCTTCGCCAGACGTCCCAGCAGACGACGTCTCTTCGCCAGACGTCCCAGCAGACGACGTCTCTTCGCCAGACGTCCCAGCAGACGACGTCTCTTCGCCAGACGTCCCAGCAGACGACG